>VTPC01020874.1:90952-184621 GCA_011009095.1 Ignelater luminosus | reverse complement strand
AACCAAAAAGATTGTGTGTAATAGATTTTAAAATATCTTTCAAGAATATGTAGATTACATTGGTATATGTACGAATGGCTTGAAATTCTCAGACGGTGTAGATTATGCGTGCGTTCTTTTTCTGAGAAATCATTGAAATAGTTCATGCTCACCATCTATGCATGGACTCCCAAAGTAGTTTGTATCTGTTTAAGTCCTCTTTTCTATAAAATTAATGTTGCTAGAGAGGATGTCGCCAAATTCAAAATAAAACAGTTATCTCTATCTAGATTCCAAGTCATGTTAGAATTGTTTGTATGAGGAAGCAAATGAACTGACAATGACATGCCCAATGTGCAATATGGCTATGTAAAACATAACTTTACTTGCCATAAAGATAGTTCTACTCTTTGCTCTTAATTAATTACCAAATGATCGTCCATTTCGCCCGGGAAAATTGCTAGGGGCGGATTTTAGCGTTCGGATAGAAAGTACTATCTGGAGTGATAATTAGCTGCCTGCGTGTAAGTATCACAAAACTAACTCTCTTTTAGATTCTCGAGAGAATATGCTTTTCCTAATTACTGTGATTCACTGGTTAAGTCTATCATATGTTATTAGACTGTCCTAAGTAAAAACATTAGATAACTGTTTTTACTTTCAGAAACCTTACTAAATCTTTCATACTTCAGAGTGATCCAATCTTAAAAAAAAATCAGGTTACTCTAAAGAGATTAACAGTGAAAATAGCCGTTAAAAAAGGGGAATGTTTTGTCTCAAGGCCACCTTAAGATTAATTAGATTTAGTTTTAATAAACCGGCATTATTAGACAGGCCATTCTTGTATAGATAAAACGTTAATTGACGTTCGCTGAATGAATAGTTTATCACAATAAAAACCATTTTTCATAATATTGAAAAAGGTTTGCAAACTATAGTATCTAACATGTATAAGTATCTATTTATTAAGACCAAATAATGAATTCTACATTTTATAATAGGCCTGTTATTCCGATAACAAGAAATTGGTTAGACATTTACTTTTGTAGTCTGAAGTTAATGATTAATGTTTAATTTATTAAAATTTTACCTGGAATCTGTAATAATACAGTTACTTATAACAATTATTTAGTAAAATTATGTCAAGTCGAAACAAATTAAACACCCATCAAATAAAGAATTCAAAACGTCAACCTACAAGTACTTTAGTAGAGAGTTGCTTTGTTAAAGAGGTCACTTATTAAGTGGAAAAGGGAATATTTTCCACACCGTCGTAATGGTTAATAATTCGCATACAGCAAGACACAATTATAGTACATTAGCTTTCCTAATGAGAGTAATCACCATAGACCTCTAGACTGTCTGGCCTAGATATGCCAGAAAAGTGAAATATTATCATGAGCCCTGAATGGTTATTGTCGTGTTTTTTGTTTTCTTTCTATATGTAGGTTAGAAGTTTCATTAAAATCCTAAAACGAACTTTTATGCTCAAGTAGCTTTTAATTTGTTCTAAAACAAGAACAACTCACGAATTTTCCCATAAATTAGTATAAATCTGACATTAAATCAAATTAAAGTTATTTTCTAAAATAAAAGTTCCTTCCAACAAGGTTTTCTAATACATATAGGCACAATGTTTTAACCATGAAACCCTTACTTAATTATTCAGGGAGAGTTCAGTTGAACTTCATACTAAATCACACGGTTAGAAACTAAAATTAAATTTATACTATATAAACTTTGATCCTGTTGCGCTCTTACATTAGGGCATGTTTTATTAAACGTGGCAGTGTTTGATCTTCTGATATCCATTTCGTTATTAAGCAAAGAATAAGTGGAACACTTAAGTTGTTTGAAGAATATTACTACTTGTTGACGAAACAGGATAACGATAATATTAGAAGTTGTGTCGTTTTCTTATTCTAGTTCTAGACGTTGAAATCGCTCAAAACCTCGGATATGAAACCAATCTCTTTTACTACTGGTCTTTGGTATTAAGATGACTAAAATGTTTTTTTGGGAACGAATTACAATAGTCAATAAACAATTGGTTAGTTTTTAGTGTAAACCAAGCAAATTCTTTTGTCATGTGTCGTGTTTTCAAACCAGTTTAAATTCTTAAATTGTTTTTGTTTAGTTGAGAAGAACGTAAAAATGAGATCATTAAATGTATTATTTAAAACCAAAATCTGATTACAGTATACATTTTGTGTGTAAGAAAATTAGCATTGATCAAAAGTTTACAGGTAATTTTGTTAAACTATTACAAAACAAGCCGGGGCACGTAATAACCAACACGATCGATGATGAATATTGCTTGCTGTGTATTAAAATTCTAAACTTTCCTCTAAACTTTAACTAAACGTTTAATTATAAATAATAGTGCCTTGTTGCTTATTAAAATTAATGTTTGTTCTGGTGTGTTGTGTAAGTAGAAAGGATTAAAATCAAATTAGTATAAATTAATTGCTTTAACATGATGAGAATTCTTTTACTACCAAAGTAGGTGTATTCCTTTTAGTAGTGTTTTGAATTTCCTATGTGTCGAATGTATTATGTTCCGTTTCCGTATTACTCCTGAAATTAAGATTTTGTTAAAGTACAAAGATAAAACTGAAATCATAAATATTTTGTATAAATAGTCGTAACGTCGTAAGTAAAACTTAAACAGTTGTAAATTTTTTTTAAACCTCTGTTACTGCTAACGGGTAATTACATATTTTGCAGCAGTGCGACCGAATTTTAATAAAACTTAAAAATTCAAAACCTTGATTTTGCTAATAAGTCTTGTCATAAACTGTTATATATCTGTTTTAAAAGAAAACAGTCTCTTTAAAAAAATCCGACTTCATTATAAAGTTCTTTATTTTGCTATTAAGATGCTTTGCAACAACCGTCTTATTATCTACATTGTTGATCTTTAAATAGATATCAGTTTCAGAACAGTCTATGTGGTGCTATATTGCTAAATTATGTTTTGCGTATATGCATTTGTTAAAACGCAGTGCTGTAGCCTTAACCAGTGGCGTCTCAACATCGTCACAGGCCTGGGTTCAAAAGTTCGCTTGCACGGACTCGGGGATCCCATACAGCACAAAAAGTTTCGCACAGGTTTCTTTAAGGTTTCAATCTTTTTGATATTTTTATCTGATATTTCAGAATTGTGTGCTGTATGGGGTCTTCCCTAACAAATAATCTTTAAGCTGACGGGTAATATTAATGTCAATCAATCGTCCTTGTTTATAGGAAACTATGGTAGGCTCAATCTTTCTTTCGAAATAGCATTGGCGGTTGTATGGGTGTTACAAGTGTTGCATTTGCACGCTGATTAAAATTGTATATGATGTCGAAATGTAAGTAAGAAAAAAATCACAATCGCTTTTGAAAATTTCGAAATTAGGTAAAGGATGTCTAACCAGGCAAACAATTTTAGGTTTATATTCCATATAGCATCGGACGTCCATTTGCCGTCCAAGATTAGTCTACTGGACATCATCTTTTATTCAATACTTTGTCGGAAAATTTTTGTGTATAAGTTGTGCATCCATTGAATGTCCGTTTTTGAATGTCCATTGGATGGCCATGTACAAATTACGTTCAGGTTAGTCCATTAACGAACGTCCGTTAAATATCTAAAGTTGTCTGGACATCTGTCATTCGTCCTCGGAATTTCGACGTTCACTGGACGTCAGTAAGCTGTTTGGGATACTGTTCTCGGAAGCATAAATAAAGCGTGTTATCTTTAAAAGTAATCAAGGAAATAGAAAAAGAAACGCTAAATGAGATATTTACTAAAACTCAAGTATTTCTCAATCAAATAATGAAATAAATCTTACGAAAGCTGCTACACCTGATAAAAAACTTAGGACCGCCGCACCGCACCAGTATTCCCTGAATTCGCATTTACATACATGCCCTTTAAATTATATCTTTATAGGTATACTGCGGCGTATACCCGCGTATGCCCTCCAATACAACATTGAGTATATGCACGAAAGTACTATCGATTGCTTGAAACCATTCCTATAAAATTTGGCTATATTTCTATTTTTCCCATTCATAAAGAGAGGCAAACGGCATTATAATAAAGAGCATTATTTACTTGACTTTAACGTTGTTAAGTCATTATTCATAAATCGTAGACCACGATTTCCTGCACTTCCTACAATTGAAGTCAATCACTTATTTATGTAGTTGACTGTGTTGTATTAGAAGACTGACGGTATCTATAGAATGATTTCTAGTTTAAATTATCTTGAGTTAAGCTTTTTCAAAAAGTTTTTTTAACAGTTTTCTAACCTCCGTCTTTACTATAGAAATGGCGGTAAGCGTTTCTCTAGACTAGAATCTCTCATCATTTTACGATGGCTACACATCGTTGACTGTCAACGTGCTGTACCTGAAAGACTACTCAAATTTCTAAACTTTCCCAGTACCTTATTCTGAAGATTTCATTAGTAATAGTCATTTACTTAATAAGTAAGTGCCAACTTTATAGTCGTGCAAAACATATGTTATAAATGCCACATTTTGAAAAATCCTGAATCTTTATGATAACCATGATCAATCAGATTAGTAACTCATGTTAACCAAACTTCAGATGACCATAAATGTAACCTTCCTCAATTTTGTATGATACCTAAAATGTCGAGCAAGTCATAATGCAAAATTACAATTGAAAGGCTTGCCCATCTATTTCCATTCTAAGATTTCTCTACAATTCACTAATTTTATCTGAATTGACTCTGAACAGTCCTTCATCCTTAGTTTACCAGATAAAATGACTACACCAGTCTTTTTGTTTTAGTCAAAGGTCATCAAGTCTATTAAAGAATTATTCATCTGAAAATCTTAAGCAAACTCCAGTTGATTACATAGACTGTAGCAGTAGTATTATTTGTTACACCGACAGGAGAATTTACATACAATTTCTTTTCCTTGCTGAAGAGAACCTTTTGCTATTTTTCACATAGTGTTGTTTCAATAGTTGCTTACATCAATACTCTTAACAACGGCTCCATGTTTAAACCAAGACCAAGAAATGATTGTTAGATTTTCTAAGATTATTGAGTTCAAACCTGAAGTCTTCATAAATTGGGCCTAGTAAAACAACTCGACCCCGAAAAAAGTTACTTCAACCAATAGCAATAGTCTTAATATCCAAGACACAGGTCTGGATTGGCTACGATTGACTAAAGTACTAAAGATTGAGTTTAATGTTTGCCAAGCTTGATCGAAATGAACACCAAGAATCCTACACAGGCTTTTGAAAAGGTTTTGAAGAATTATGACTTGAAGATGAATCTTCTTACCCTTTTCCTCGTCTCTTTAGTTAAAGAGAGGAAATATTCAGAAGTGCATTTAAGATCAGAATAGACCTAATGCATCAAGCATTAGTAACATTTGGAATTCCACTTTGTGCATTGCCGTAACATCAGTCATAAGTGACCATATTTAACTTATAGACCAATCTATAAAGTTATAACAATCTTTCCAAATTTCGAAGGTTTCCAGCTTTACATAACTGTTTATCTAACCGTTGTGGTATATTAATCTTAAGATCAGACTGCATCCGATTGTAGTGCCTAATGGGATATAAAAGATAACCAACTCTATATGTGTGAGCCTGATAGTAATCAGTGCCTTGTCTGATATATTAGAAGCTTCTGTAAAACCATTTCTTTCCTAATTTTTGGTGGAGTTTCATCATTGTTTGGTTTATAGGCTGAGCTTTCTAGTAATATGTTGAGTCATTCCGTTTTCACTATTAATTCTGACCATAGAAGTCTATTGTATCATATGAAATCTAAGTAGACTATCCTATCGACACAGTAATTAACTTCTCTACAAACATGAAATCACATCTTCAGAGGTCTGATTGCAAATTATTATGTCTCATGTAACTATTATTTAGTTACTACACAAATATTTCCGTTTTGTGACTCAGGTGAAACAACTAACAATAAGACAAATAAATAGAATTTTTTAGTTATACTTTAACTAGCGAATGCAGTTGAAAACAACAATAATAAACATTTGATTAAAAAAGCAGATGTATATTTGTTGTTCAAGTAAACCGATTTGATATTTAACACCAATACAAATTTAATTTGATATATATATGCCCATTTAGTATGTAGTAAGGTGCACTAAAATAACTCTTCATTAGTTCGTTAGATGAGAAATGTCGAAATCAGGAAATATTTCCAGGAGCTCAGAAAGAACACGGATAATAATGCTTGACAGTGTAATGCGTTTCAGGATTCGAACGTTTATTGAGCAGATTATTGAGAAATAGGAAAATAATAACAGTATTAATTTATACGCATTCATTACAAACCACTGAAAAATTGCTAAAAATCTTTAATATTGTTGACGTAATTTTCCCGAATATTTGATTTACAGAAACAAAATTTTACTTTTTAAGTTTTTATATAGACTAAAATTCAGTGGGTTTGGAATAAGCAACGATCTTTTCGTCTAAAAGTTTAAGCATTGGAAAGTCGAAGTAAGCAAAAGGTTTTTATCAACTACGTTACTTTCTAGTCTAATTGCATTTAATAAAAAGTAATTTCATTCAACAACACTGACTGTTTCCTTATTACTTATGAGTATGACTCACTTTTCTGGCCACGAGAGATAATTCTCTCTTACAGGGGCTGCTAGACAGAAATGTCGATTTTTATCTATATTTAACGCTACTTTTTCTGGGAACAATTCTTGTGCACATCGAGTTCTTTTTTTTTGTAAAAAATCTACAAAAGTTCTCTACATTCTTACCCTATCAAGTAATTTAAATAAGCTGACATTCTATATGATACTATCAAAAGGTGCTGTTTTTGACAATTGCTCGTGTGGTTTTACTGCTTTATTAAGGAATTCAAAACAATGAACCTCTGACACGTTTCTGCTGCTGTGAAAGAATTTAGATCGAAGATTAAGCTTGAAATCAAATTTTTCTAGGCGTCCATAGTCTCACTGATTGTCTATTTCAAGTTACTATAGTCTGTAGTGTTTATTGACACAAATAAAATGCTGTCTGTGGGATGCCTTTGGGCCGAGTTAGAAAATTGCATAGAGAGAAAGTAAAATGAGTATAAATTATAGTACCATACATACTTAAGTATTCTTTAATAGAGCAGTCACAATAATCCTTAAAATCTTTGAATTAATATTGTGCAATTTTTCTTATAGCCTCTTAGTAAAAATGAAATCGTCATCAACTTTCTTATTTATTAATTGAGTTTACGTGAAGAACGGACAAGAATGATTGTTTTTCTTAAAAAGCTAGAACAAAGCTAAACAAAGTGAAACACCAGCAGGAACTGACTATTTCTTATCTTGCTTGTTTGTATATGCTATCGAACTCCTAATAAATTTGTGTCTGTTTCAAAACAATCTTTTTCTGGTGAATTTTTGTCTCTTCCAATAAGATGATAAAATACGGAACTTAGGAAATGCTTCAGCAATAATTATTTAAGCTTTTGCAAATTGTGAAGCACTTTTCACTTTACAAGATCCTAAAGATCCTAAAAGGAGATTAATGTTTTGAGAACCGATCCAATTGAAACAAACTTGACATGACAGGTCAAAAAAGTCAGGCAAAGTTTCTACTGACAGAATCTATTTATTGGCTTCGATGTTCTAATGACCAAAAACGTCAAACACATTTCAACTCAACCTAAACTAAAATTTTGACTCAGAACGTTGAGCTGGGGAGGCTTTTACATCATGCGCCCGTTCCGATTTGGTAACGATTTTCCACTACCTAGAAATATCGTTTCAATAAATTCTGTCGAGTTTCGTGTTTTTGACATAGAGATTTCTTGGGTACTTCCGAGACATATTCGCTTGTAAATGTTATTCTTAATTCAGATGCGTCATACTTCCATTTTTCATATAATTCGGATATAGGTGAAAACAAGAAGAAAGCTGTTTCATTTGGGGAACAAACGTCTCGAAGGTAATTAACTCTTAAGTTATTTACTTATGTATCAAACCCTAAATTATTAACAAACCTACAAGAGAATCTTGAACCTAATCTTCGCAGTTGTTATGCTCCAAATGATCTTTCTTGTTCTCGAACAGATAGAAATTCCAAGAGTATCATAATAGACATCTCGAAACTTTTCTTTGTTTTGTAAAGATTAAATCTTTGCAAAATGCACGTAAATTACTATAAATTCTATGCACTAATAACCAAGCGTCGTTAGAGCCTGATTACTCCAAAAATTACCAACGTTTATTGGTTCTTTTGAATTTCCTTCTTTGTTACAAACTTAGTAGCACGGTAAAAATGCGAATGGTTTCTTCCTGTTCGGGTCGGTATTTGCTTACTGGCTAAACTTTTGATAACCTTTGAAACAAATGAAGAAACAGACGAGGTTCTTTATTAAAGAATTCTTCTGTACAATATCGGATTAACTGCAACAAATGCCCAACTGTCTTTACAGTAATTACTTTAAATAAAAACACTTTGGATACTGGAGAAGGCCATAAAGAACATATCGAGTAAAATCATATAGATTTTATCATTGCAGCTGATAGAATCTAATTTTAAATTGTGGAATGAATTATAACTTTTTACTATTAAAAAAGTTTCTTAATATGTCAGAATACGTAACCTGTAAAAACAGTTATTATTTCTTGGAAAGAGAGAAAGAATTAGGCGTATTATACCGGGTAAACAAAAATCGGTTACTGTAAACTTCATTTAATGGCATGTATAGGTTATTGCTTACTTAGGACAATAAGAATAGTTAGAAAGCCGTGCTCAAAATCGCTCCTTAGCACTCGGCACCGATCAACACCGATAGAATGTGCCAACACATAATGTAGACATGATAACGATATTTATTAAATTCAGAATTTATTATGCTTTAGCATCCTGTACCTATACATATAATCCTCATCTGCATTCTGCAACTTTGGGCTATTCTCTTATTTAAAAACAATTTAAAGGGAGAATTCTATATAATGTAAAAAATTACTTTTTTTAAATTTTATCCTTCAATTTTAATAACTACTGTGCAGATGGTGAGTAACCTTTTTAGTGATTTACAGTATTCGCTATCGGTTTTATCAAAGGACTGGTTATCTAACTTGCGTTAGTCAAGGCGCCATGATCTTTTCAGTGTGAAATACTTCCAGTAATGAATTATAATAAATACTGCACAAGCGGTGTCGATACTTTTTGGGACAAAAGCAGCACTTAATTAATTTTGTTGTCAAATGGGTTGCAGGAAACCGATAAAAAATAGCTACATATGTACAAAATTAAGAAAAAACTTATTTAGGTTTACTATTGATTGTATTTGATTAAAATTAGCAGGCTGTATAATAAAGCATGAAACATCCCAGGTTGGATACGCCTTATTATCATAATATTATGTACGTGTATCGTATTTGTATTGAATAGCGAGGGTGGAATGTTGGTTTATTGAAAAGCTGTGAATACTCAAAGATATCAAATCAAGACGCTTAATTGCGGAAGCCTAATTATAATACAAAATTATACAAGTTAGTGTTATAAATGTATTTCTATTATAGGACACAGTATGGCCCCAGCACACCGGCACACCTCAGGGAGAAGTTTTGTTCTGTCGATCCTATGTCTACAAGCCATATGTTTTCAAATTACGAGTGGTAAGTTTGATTTATTATTTATTTATCTTACAAATAAGACATTTCCACAATAAATCATTTTGTAAATAAATCCGACAAAGAATAAATCTTTCAAAAATGTATTTTGTTTGTCCCTTTTTGGATCGTTGCAGCAATAAACAAGAATCTAATAAGTTGACACTTTAACTTTTATCAGTTTTAGAGAGATGGATAACGATTTATTATATTTTAGTATGAGGGGAGTTTTCCAAACTTCTGTTGTTTGCTTGTTTCAAAATGTTTGATCACGAAGTTAAAAGTGATGCCTCGTAAAGTTTTAGTAGAAGAGGTACTTTGATGTCGAACGAAAAGAACAAAAAAAAATAAAATTCTTGTTATTTCTCAAATTTATCCATTTTATTTATTTTTATTTTTCGTGCATCAAAACGATGTTATTTACGTACTATAAAAGCAAGAAGTTTGTTGTAATGAACGGGATAATGTTACTAACTAGAAGGGTGGTGTAGATAAATTAGATTGATGAAGTAAACGACGAAGATGGCAAACACTATTAAGGCCGAAATGGTGATATTATTATCTACTATAACTATATTAGATATGGGTTCTCATTTCTTGATTTAAGCGGAAAGAATTTCTTATTTATTCTCTAAAAATTAAAGAGAATAATAACTTTAAAAATACATAAAAGGCGTGTTCTATATTATAACTATATAATATTATAACATATAATGTTCGGAAGTGAACAGAGTAAATCAGGACCTCTAGCTACTGAAACATCCACTACTTCATAGTAAAGGGTTTATGGGAGGTTCCGCTCTTTGCTACTGCTATTGCTACTACCGCTGCTGCAGCAACTCAGATACACTACTAAATGAGATTCCTGCTATCGTTGGGGTTCGGTATGCTTCACATCAAATCCTTCAGCTCCACCAGTATCAAAGTGGAATCCTCCCCGATCAATGTTACTTTATTATGTAAGAAAGATTTGATCGAACGGCTATAAAAAAGTTACAAAAAGATGTTTTTAAGGATTTTCTTTTAAATATTTTTTTATATATTTTAAATGCAAAGCTTTAGAAATTGTAGATAATTTCTGAAGTCTTATAAATCATTTCAAATATTCAACGTCGTTTTATGTTAGCTATATAAATGGAAATACGTGATTTACTTAAATGACAAGTCTGAAACGTAAGTAATGCGTCCCCTTATGCACGGAAAGATGATTTATATCCTTCCTCTGGAACTGCAGTTTCTGACAGTTGTGCAATGAACGGAAGCTTTCCTTCTTTTAAATCATTTGATATATGCGAGTAACGCTATGGTTACATTAATCTCTTTAAAGAAGGACAGCTCTGAGAAACTTTATATTATCTAAGGAAGCTTTGATTTGCTCTATGAAGTTTAAATGTAGTTATGTTAGATTAACTTTCAGATTTCATTTGTAAAATTTAAAACAAACATTGCGTCGCTGTCCTCGTCAGCTAGTACAATTGACACTAACTCAAAAATTTAGAGAAAGGGATGGATAATCTTTAAAGGAAATAACTACATTTACAGACTAATAATGTAGGATCTGCTATTTTGCAACAATTAACTAATAGCAAGATAGTTGAGATATCAAAATAAGTAAGTATTACTCTCTGAATCTGTTTGTTTCTTCGAGAAATCTCAAAGAAATTCGATATCTCTGCATCCTGATTGGAATGCCTGTATCTACAACATATTGCGGTAGTATGTTTGTCAAAAAGCAAAATAAAAAAATTAAGAATTGGGTTAAGATATTTACTGCTGTACTGAGAAATTTTACGTTGAACGCCCAAACAAATAAAAATTTAACTTGCCCGTTTAATTTCGCCTCTTTAAATTCAGGAGTGTAAATGGCGCACTGATTGATTTGTCAACTCTAAATAATTTACTTGATATCATGCAAGAAAAAGTAACAAAGAAATCCTGAGATTAAAATCAATTGGTTTCTACTGAATCTTCAAGGTTTTTGTTTTTCACGTTGACACAGAACCCACCAAGAAGTTTTACTTTTTGTTTTTTTTATAAAACAAATTGCAATGAAATTTAAAAGTTATTATAAAAACTACCACAACTTTCTCACTAACAATTATTTACTATTATCTTATGGAAAAATTCTTATACTACTTAGTTTAACTGTGAATTAACACACTTAACATTGAGTTCTGAATCTAAAATAATATTTTCCAAACCATTTGAATGCAGTAACTAACCTCATATCTATCAACGACGTATTGCTTGATTATTATCTGCATGTTGTTTCAGATAATGTGATGCAATGACGTTTGTAATTCCAAAAGTTTGTAAAAATAATTTCTTTTTATAAAATGCGTTTATTGTTAACAAATTCTAATTTGTCTTGCTTCAAATATTATTTTCATTTTAAATTTCTATTGTGTGATATTAAATTATTTTATACAGATTCTCTAGAATCGCAAATTAATTCACAGATAGGATTAAATTTAACTCTTCTTTCACTATCTTTTCTTTCCTCATACATACAATTCGATTCTGCGTATTGCTACTTCCAACTAACGTCTACTTGAATTTGAACTAAATTCTAAACTAAGATTAATTGTTATCAAACCTTCTTACGTTAAGTTTACAAATTATTTTCCAATGAATTAAGTGAATAAGCTAGTAATTTTATGAATCTTCTTCCAAAAATCTAATGAATGGTGTGACAATATAATTTGAATTTCCTTATAAAATAAAGTTAAGAAACATAGATTAATGATCAAAAATAACGTGCAAGTACAATTCCTTATTCTTATTAATTCTTCTACGAGGTTTTAGAACTTACTTTATTTTGTTAATGGGCCAAAAACCACAGCAATATATAGCCTTCGTGGTGAAAAACAAAATTAGGATTTAGTTAAGTTGTTTAATTGTAGTCATTACAAATAATGTTTTTGTAATCGATTACCTTAGTAACTTTGCAAAGTAACATTATTTTAATAGCTTTTTGACTTAATTTTGCACAACGGTTTTCCTTTTTTATTTCCATAATTATTTCTACATATTTAACCGTTATTTTATTTTTTTTTATTCTTCATACTTTTATTTATGGTAAACAGCGTTTTTGCATTTATTATATTTTTATTTGCAAATCTAAAATAGTTTGTTTATACTTTCTTATTAAAAGATCAGTTATTATTGCTATCATTATTTTTTGTATTTTCTGCTAGTTTTCTTTGTTCACTCACTTGCTACGGTTACGTATTTGTAAAGTACGATTACAGAATGGTAGCAGTGGTTGATTTGTTAATTAAAAGCGAATCTTGCTCTTTTACTTTCGCACAGAAAAAGATCTCAATAGAAAAATCTGAGAGAGAAATAATCTCTCCAACTGTTTACATAGGTATTGTTCATTAATTTTTACTTCTGGTAGATGTGTTAAAACAAATGATCTAGAATGTGTAGTTTATAATATCTTTGTTTGTCGTCATCACTTACAAATCCAACAGCGTTGTCTATTGGTGTGACAGTACGGTGTAGGTTTGAAAGGCTTTTCGCTAGTTGGGATATCACTTGCCTACATTGTTATAATTATAAGAACTTGTAGCTAGAGAGAGTTGATGGTTGCGCTTTTTAAATCCAGGTACAATGAAAATACATTTTATGTGACAAATAACTAGGATCAGAATTGGTTCTGGAAGTAATACTGAACAGATTTTTGCTTACTTGTGGGTTTCTTAATTTGGAGTATTCTGCCTTTAATAATTTTACGGATTCAATTTCGACTTCGGTTTGGATCTTAGTACATACAGGCAAAATAGTAAAGTAAAAATTAAATAAGAGATTTACGATTCTAACTAGCTGCAACTTCAACTATTTGTCCCCGCCTGGATCCTAGATTTGAATATTTTAAACACAATAGATGTCAAACTTATCTTGGGTTTTTATTTTTCTTGAACCTTAGAAAATATCTTGTGGACGTCCATACATAGCTTTAGTTTTTCAATTCTAGGGTAACTTCGACTTGAGTATGACAGAGAAAAGCAACGTATCCAGAAGGGCAACTTTGACTACAAATCTACAATCTGAATTGTATCTTACGACTTTATTCTATAAAATCTTGGAAGTGTGATATTTTAACTGTGCATTATTAAATATTCTGTCACATACGTTATTTGATCAATCGGGGAAAAAGCAAAAAGGTGAAAATGGCATTTATTCAGCTTTGAACAAGTTTGGACGGCGATTTTTGAAATATTTCGAGTTTTTCTCTTTTCTATAAGGCATTTTATGCTCTTAGGGTTTTTGGGTGGATTAGATTTTTTAGATCAGTCGGACTTCTTCAACTGATTGGCAAAGTTTTCAAAGAGAACTACAAAACAAAATTATTTAAACGTTCGGCTACAAACCAAGGAGCAGCTTGAGGAGGTAGCCAAAAATTTCACAATTATTGTTCAAAAATCAGCTTGGAACAACATCAAAAAAATATCACGTGTAACGGTGGGCAACAATAAGCCAGTAGAGATACAAAATCTTGCCAAAGAAAAAAAAGCCAAAAGAAAATGGCAGCAAACTCGAGATCTTACTGATAAGAATATCCCTAACAATAAGAGTCAAGACACTTAAACGCGAAATAATAACTAATAAGACTAAAAGAAGAATCTATATATCTAATAGGTTTAATGGCAAAACTGAATACTGGGTAAAGGACAATAGGACAAAAGCAGATCTGTTTGCAGATTATCTTGAGAAAACCTTTAAATCGTATGAAAATAAAAATTCTACTACGGTATTGGATATTGACAATCAAGAAACTCAGAACGCAGGAAAATTCGAGACCATATTATTAGACGGTTAGACGATACAGCCAATTGGAGACAACCTTGAAGAAACCACGATCAATCTACAAAGAGTCATTGAACTCATTATTGGATGGACAAAAAAGGAAAATAAAACTGTACAAATAAAAATCAGTTTATGTCAACGTTACCAACAAAACCATAAGGAATTAGCCACCAATAATTATCAATAATAACATTATTACTTGTGCAAACTCCGCGAAATATATAGGTATGATATTGGATGCCAAACTAAGATGGAAGACCCATGTCAAAAAGAAACTCAATATAAAATATGGCAAAATGTATTGGCTTTTAGGTAGAAATTACCAAGTGGCAATACATAACAAAATACTAATATATAAATAGATTCTTAAACCAATCTGGATGTATGACATTCAGCTTTGAAACTGTTCCAAACAGTGCCATATTAATAGGATTCAGACTTTTCAAAATATAGTGCTACGGAATATTGTAAATGCTTCATCTATTCTGCTTATCACGTTTGCTTTCTAGAAACTACATAGCTGATTTGACATCTGTTGAAGTTAACTTAAAAAGTTTACAGTAAATTAATGTCTTTTCTTATTCTGTGTAAACGATTACAAAAGATTTTGTTAGATACACCTTTGTCGTCACTTTTCAGGCACTCGACCTCTTTTGCAGCACTTGGCTTGCGCCTCGTGCTTCAAATTCCGGCCTCACACCTGAAGTATCGCGTGACAGCGCACTTGTATTGAAATACGTATACTGTTAAAGAACTCTAGTTAATAACGCTAATAAGACGCAAACTTTCATAAGACTATTACAAGATGTCACAGCATATACCATGAGGTATAGACACTGAAGAAGCAAGCCCAAACAGAACACTTAACAAAATTTTACGAAGTAATCAGTAGATAAATACATACCTTGACGTACTAATAAAATTATAGAACTATGTAAGAGTATTGTAAGATCTAGTTTACATGAAAGACTGACTAAGGCATTTCATACGTAAAACATTAAGATCTTTCACAAAAAAATCAACCTTTACTATGACTATAAGGAGAAGAATCGACCAATCTTTCCATGAAATTAAACATAACTCCAGAGAAAAACGTTATGTTAATTTTAAATCTAGCGAAACTGGATTAAGAATATTACTCGAAAATGAATTGTCTTTCATTTGCTAGTTTCAGTTTATTTCTACCATAGCTCGTTATAAAATTAACCGTTGATGAACTATGTTAAGCTATATTATTATCTTATACAAAATGTTTCTTTCAAATCGCTTTCCTGCAAAATTAAATATTTTGGACTTGACATAGTTTGTATCTGAGTTATGGAAATTAACTATTGTAAAGTATAGACTACCCAATGACTCTAAATGGCTTGGGTCCACTTTTACATTCATTGGATAAACTTATCAAAGGTATTATTGCCATGGATACAATTATGAAAATGACAAACAACAGTTGTATCCATGGCAATAATACCTTCAATAAAGTTATCCAACGATTGTAAAAGTGGGCCTTAATCAAAAAATTCTGCGATAATCAGAGTTTAGACATCAGCTGGAAGTCGCAACAGGCTTTATATTAATTATGTTTGTACACTGATGGAATACACTTTCTTTTTATGTAGAAAATGAATAAGTCAATATGTAACGCCAAACGTCAAAAACCAGACTAAACGAAAATCTTGAAAGTCTTAAACGAACCTGAGATTTTTAAGAACGGTGGCTTCAGCAAGTTGTAATTCTTCATTTATTTTACGTTTTTATTTATCTTTAGAAATATTTATAAAATATGTTCGACAAGTAAGCTAACAGCTCGTGCTTGTTGTGCATGAAGTGCTAAGAAGTAAGAATACATATACAATTCCCAGTAGGGTGTAAACAATCAAATCGAAGAAGCAATTGAGCAGCTTGACATATTTAACTTATTGTTAGTTCATCATAATAGAGCATTTAATATCAGACTATAGAAAATTAAATTTTGATAATTTTGAACAGTACCTATTATATTCTCAAATAGTGACTTAAAAAAGGAAAGTGTCATTAAAAGTACGGACAGCTTTTTTTATCTTTATCTTTTATTTCAGTTAAATCTTTTGGCCAATCTTTTCCAGGGATTCTCTCGATTACAAATGCATATTTTATAAGGCTCCGTTATAAGCCTGCATTTATTCTCCAGATTCGAAATCCTCTTGATTTATCAGTTACCACAATTTTGAAACCAACATATTTAAAATAAAGTTTGATTGAAATTTTCAGCGGAAAGTTTGGACAGGGGTCAGCCGTTTGAATTTCTCTTAATCAATAACCAACCTTATCGTTATCGCTTGTTATGCCTGTCATGTGAAGTTATAACTTAATCATTTTATTGGTTTTACTACCATAACTGACTGACGTTCGTTAATGAATTAATAAATTAACTTCTTGTTATTCCATGATAATGCGTTTTTGTTTAGGGTTTTCCGTTACAGTTTCAGGACTTTTAAATTTTACAAAAAACTAAACGTTAGGGTAACATATTTTTGGGTTTTCAATAATGAATTAACTTTTAGATTCTTCATTAATTTACTTGCTTTCTGATTTCTTAAAAAAGATGATTTGAAAGTGAAAGAAATTACTGGTTCTTCTTTTTTGATATCGTGAATTATTTGAATGAATAAAACTCTTAATGTTTAAAATTAAAATAAAAACCACCAAAGAGAATTTTCTGCCGAAAAGAAACAAGTTGACTGACATTTACAGGTCGTACCGATTTAAAATTGTAGTGTCATCTAGCGGTTGTCGCAATGTGTCCAAGTTTTTCTTTTATGATATTGATGTATTGCACAATATTGTATTAGATATCGTACTGTTGCATTATTAAAACAAATTAATTTTTAAAATATTTTTTCTAATCAAGGGATCATTATAACGTAACAAGTCCGCTTCAGAAAATTCCAATTGTGTTTTTTTAAACATTCGAATAGGGGTTACTTGCGTTGATAAATCAAAGGGATATTCTTCATGGATTTGATAGCTTACCGAAGGAAATAATCAAATTGCAAGGTAAATACTACGGTGGAGTACTAGGATTGTTATTACTACCAAAACGAACTGTCGATAGATGGCACAAAGAATGGGATATACCGGTGTTTCCATCGTTGCCACTGCTACGGCGAAATATAGTTCATGACGGGCAGCTCCAAAGGGACTTGTTAAGGTAAAGTCACGCTATGTATTGGAATGTATAAGAGATAAGGGATTGCGGGCGGCAGCGAATCCATCGATTGGCACCTCGAGAGCGCGCTCTTGTGTCGCCACCCGGCCTCGGGCTTCTAACTTTGGCCATTTGCTAACGCCAAGGGCCACCGAATCAATATTTCATCCCCGTGAGGAGGGGTGGGGCGGTTCCCGACTGTTCGCTTCCTCGCAGTACGCGGCGCACCAACGCACACCATGGTGGCCGTCGCGATCTGTTGTATCCTCGTGCTGCTAGCCGTTTTCATAGTCATCATCATCGTAGTGGGGCAGACTATGGGGGATCCACCTCATTCTTAGCCCTAGGTGCATGTTGGTTTTACGGCATCGGCTCCGTCGTGTGCCTCCGTTTCATCGTTGTCGTCGATGTCTTCCCCGTCCTCCAGCCGGTGCGGTTGTGTCATCGTCTGTTTTATGGTGGACATAGAATAACGTAACAAAGAATCTTTGAATTTGGACATTTGTGCTTGATGCTGTCACCCGCAAAGATGATCTGGATACTCGAGAACACGGAGGAAATAACGAGGAACACTCAACAACAACGTTCTGCTCAGATTTCTCCACCATCACAAAAGTGCGCAGTCGACTGATAATTAGAGAGTGATGTCTAAGAAACGTCACAGACGTTCGCAAGAACTTAAATGTTGTTAATTCGTGTAAACACTAGTGATTTTACCTGTAGTTTTACACGTTGTTAGATACTAAACTGACAATAGATTAAAAATTATTATGTACCTCGAACCATTGTTATTATTACTATTAAGGTAGCAAAAATCCTCCTGGTTCCTTTCTCATTTCTTCAACCTCCCTTTTTTGTCATTTTTATCTTTGAGTTGTGAATTTGTAAAATATGGAAGGTTCATGCAGTGCGTAATAATGAAAACTATTTTATGGTAAAAAAAGAAAAAATGTTGTAAAATAAAGAGAATTATCATAATTTTAACCATTTTACATTTTGATAGTATTAACATTTTTGTAAAGGTATACATAAACTATATATGAAAAGAAAAGCAATAAAAGATGCTATGGAATTATCAAGAGCAGTTTATTTCATACACGACGTTGACACCTAGGTGCTCATCACCGTAAGTGTTAATTAAAAACCCACACTCACATCTAAATTATGGCTTTTCCCCTGAAATAAATATTTATATTGGCTTGTAGTATTAAAAAAATCCTGAGCACATGTGTTTCGTCCGCGATGCCATATTGATTTTATTATATTTTTAGCTTAAGTTTGCATAAAATAAATTGTACGTTTAAGTGGGGAATCAAATGCAAATCATATGGGATAGGGACATTTTTATAAATTTATCTCTTTTTAATGTTAGTAATCTTGATTAAAATCCCTGTTTGCTGGGGTAATCTAATATTGCTATAAAAGATTTATGGGTGTAAGAGATCAGTCTAAACAATTAGTTCTGTTAATTAAGCATTAAAGAGCAAGATAATTAGCTTTAAGCACCGTAAAGCTCTGATGTTTAAATACAGTTTATTAAGTGTGGAAAAAAGTTTTCTTCAAAGAATTACAGTGTTTTTTCATGTACGCTTTACAGGAAAGTTAAAAATTAAAATTGAAAAAACCATTTAAAAGTTTTAATCCGATTTTAGTAGGTGGTTAATTAGAAGTATGATTTTCTGTAATATACCGTTTTTAGGACTACAGTCAAGTGTATGCTATTCAAGAATTTTTAATAAAATTTCTAAAAGGGGGATGTGATTGTACTTGGAATTCCAAACTTATATGGAAAATTATATTTCATAGGATGATGCTGCTAATGCTCTTATTAAGGTCGTTCATTTTCGCTTAAAGGAAATAAATAGAATATGAAGAACGTTAATCATCAGCACCAGACAAATTTTATGCCGTCAAGAAGTACAATAATTTATTATTTCAATAAAGATATTAAAATTTATTAAGTAGATGAAAAACAAAATTCGTTTTTATTAACCTCAAATAATAAATAAATTTCCACCTTTTCGTGACTGCGTCAAGACCACTTAGCAATTTTAATGAAGTAAAAAGTTTCAGTAAGTATTAATTAATACAACAAAGATTTATTTATTTTGTATTATCTCGTTTGTTTTAGCTAAAAAATAGAGGAATCTTCAATACAAGGTGACACAAGAAGACTGTGTGATATTCAACTCAATAATGGCTGCTTAAAATTAAAAAGTTCTAAATAGTAAAAACCTCAAATTTTTTATAAGTAAAACCTATTTAAGTAGATCAAAAAGACAGTTCAAAAGTTGATGTTTCTGAAATTTCCAAATCTCCTGTGCATAACTTATATATTTCTTGACCATCTTCAATATTCCTTGAATTGCCTTGTTTACTTTGTATTTCAGACAAATAACTTCAAATTTCAAATTTAAAAAAAAATCGAGAATCATTTCTTCAGTGCAGTGTGAAGAGTGAGAACAACTTTTCACACTGACTATGTAAATAAAAGAGTTGGATTTATCGAAACTATTGTTTCGACCTAGATGTGACCTTCTAAATGGTCTGTGACGCCTTATCTCACCTTCTCAAGATTCTTTTTGTTTGAAGGATCTTTCGTCTGTGGTCAGTGTTTAATTTCTATCGTAGATAAAAGTCATACAATCTTTGTACTGATGTGAAAGATCACATAAAAGAATTTTAAGAGATGCGTTGACGACCTTAGAAAGGTCATATCCAGATCCAAATCAAGATAGATTTTAACAAGACAAATTCATATCTGTGTTTAAAATGAAAAGTATTTCTACCTGACAGGACTTTTTGAATCAAACTAAGGATGGTTTTAGCATTATTAGAGAAATATGAAACAACACAGTTATACAAATGAGGGAAAAGTGTAGAACAAATCAAACTAAAATATTGAAAAACCTGAAGAGAATGATAACGCTAGCAAAGTCAAACTTAGCATCAACACAAATGTGGAGAATAGTAAAACAATTGAAAAAGACTACACAAAAGAAATAAACAGTGAAAAGCAGTTGAAATAAAAAACAAAATAGTACAGGAGTAGGTTAAATATCTTTAATTAAACAAGAAGGAGAACAATGAGGAAATTAAAGTGTTAATAAATATGCAAAAAATAAACAGTTGCAAAAAAGGTAAAAAAGGAAATCATAATCACATTATTGAAAATGAAAAATTTTAAAATATTTAAAAACCCACCAAAAAAAGCCATTGTATGTATCAAATAGCACTTACTTGACCAGTATGGATTCAAATATTTAGCTGTATAAAGTGGACCAAAATGATAGAGAGTTCATATAAAGTGTTTAGAAATAGAAGATTTAGAAGAAAACCGAAAATTGAAATAATAATAATAATTTAAAAGAACAGTTTAAGAGAAATAGCCTCATTTAGACTTAGAGGTCAATGAAGAATAGAAGAAGAGGCGCTATGTGGGGAGGAAAAAATAACCTCAAAATGGTTTCCGTTTATTGATTATACAAAAATGACATAAATTATTGCGCTGAGATAATGAAGAAGAAGCATTCTTAGGAATGTCCGATGGCGGGTCTTAAGAATATACGAGAAAAAAGAAAGTAAATCTAAACCAGTGCCGGCTCCAAGCATGTCGGCGCTCTTAAGCAAAAATAGTTTTTGTGCCCCAGGCTCCGAAGCAGGCATGAAGTTTCCCTCAAACTCCGAAACAGATACAAATGTGGATCTCTCTTTGACTCTAAAACAGATACATGGAGGGTCCCTTTCGGCTCCGAAATAGATGGACAAAATAAACCTAAAAGGCAACTCTATTTTTTCTAACGAATGGTGCCTTTAAGCTATGCCTTAAGCCAGTCCCGATTAAATCCAAAAGTTGACTTTGAAAATATCGTAGAAATGAATAAGCTTGTTGTTAGAGTTAAATATTATAATGTTCCACAAAGTCGAAAAAATCTATGTTATTGATTACACTGAAGAAAGTTTTGATTTGTTCCTAATAGCAACAAAGCGACTCAAAATTTATTTGCCATGTGACACGTAGCACAGAAGTTTTCTTAAAATTTAGTGAAGAAATATTTTACGAGTTCTTACGGAAGAAAAGGAATAAAAACTACTGCAGTGCCTTTGTAAGGTGAATTGTATGAGAAGATTATGAAGAAAAATTTATAAATGTTGTTTGATCATCCTAGAAAACCGCTTTAGCTATAGTTGTCCCTATGTTGAGTATAAGCCCATAGTAGGGCCATCTTTGAGTTATGGTTACAAATTCAAAGCTTTTCAAGAATCAACAACTGTTAGCCCCTAACTGCTTTCAGATCTATAGTTTTTTTGTGGTTTTAAATTTTAGATGCGTTTCTAACTTCGACTTTGTCAATAAATCAAAACTTGAGCTGCACGCCGTATGAAAAAGAGAAAAACAAAAAAAATAATTCTCGGACCTAAAGCGTGTTTTTTCTATTTGCAAGGGCGAGTTTTTACTAATTTCTGTTTATTAAATGCTTTAGAACCAACAATCTAATCATCTGATTGTAATATTCAAGAAAGGCTTAAAGCAATGGTATGTCATAAAACAAAAAGAAGAGCTGTTATCGTGCTGTTCTTTTTAAAATTTTTCTCTAAAGAAGCTTCTTTAAGGAAACGAGAGCTTTAGTTTCTTTTTATCAGTCAATTATTTTAAATTGTTATTTTATTACACTTTCGCCGTTATTCTATTTGTGCTTGTTAATATATTTTTTGGTTGCCCGTAGATAGAGTGACAATTTTATTATTTATCATGGTCTTAAACCATGAGGAAAAAATACAAAAATCATCATTAGTTTTTCTAAATAATTTCAAATTGTAAGAAAATCAAATAAGATTTGGATTAATTATATAACAGATAAAAGCTATACATCGGCCGTGATCAAAATGAGCAAGGAACGAAAAAATTCTGTTCTGCACCACGATGCTATAATGGAAGATTAATGTTGGTAAAATCCAAACGAAAATGCAAACTGAAATAATACAATAAATGTCTTACTATAAAAAATACTCAGGAATTTCGAATTTCTACAAATTATCTTTGCCAACAAAGAAGAAATACAATTTTTGTTTCGGAGCTTCTTTCTTTGGTTTTTTCTAAAGACTTCTTGGTTAGAGTTTCATTTATTTTTGTCGTGCTTGTTGCTATATATTTTGAACGACTGCACCTGACTTCTGCTGTAATCACTTTTTTCAATCTCTTGCTGCTGTCGTCTGAATATGCGACATTGAGACTATGAGCTAACTTTGAGTTTTAGACCGCACATTCTGCGGTTTTTCATAAACAGAATTATTATTTTACATGGTCATATTCCATCACAACAGTATTATTGGAATCAAGAAGGTATCTCAGATTTAAAACCATGACAACGAAAGTTTGAAAGCCAATTCCTCGAATGCTTATCTTGCATACCTTTGACATCAAGAAGTTTAATCTCATTAAGATTAATAACTGTACAGAAGGTTGGCCAAAAATCAGCATCTAAGATAAGAGTCTGAGCTGATTCTGGAGTAGGTAGACTTCAGTGAAAGGCGATAGGCAATTGCGTAGGTACCATCGAAAAGTCTTTTCGCCACTATTTTTGTATATAAATTGAAAACTTTAAATTATCCAAAATCAATAGAAGTTTGGCCCTTCCCAAGAGTAATCAAGTTGTATTAGTATGGTTACTTCTAGATAAAATCTGTCTCATTTATATGATTCTTGCCTTCAGGACAAGTAGCTGACTGTGCAATAAGCCTATGTAGTACTTCTACGTAGCAAAATTCCAGAAATTTATTTGGCCACCCTACCCGAGATAATTGACTGTAAAAATTGCAAAAAATACGAATATGGTCATAGAAAAAGAACAACTCATGTCTCAGACTGTAAACTCCCCGCATTAATAGTACTAGTGTGGAAAAAAAAATAAACACGCAAATACATTTCCTCCTTATCAAATTTATATCTGAAAATTATATTTCTTGGGAAAGTCTAAACTAGAAATGAGGCTTAGATTTCAGCAATTGGAAAGGAGTTTAGACAATACATATCCAAAACGAATTAGTCTGTTCTCTGATGAAAAGGATGATTTTTGTCTGATTCTCTAAGATAAATGGAACCCGAGTTATTCTGATTTTGTCAAACTCTAAAACCGCCAAAAACACCGTACGCAATGACATCGAAACAGTTGCCACGTGTAAACAAAAATTATTAAAGATAAATCAATGCTCATGTTGAACTAACCACCTATAAGGGTGACGATAGATACCTCAAAAATTCAGATTTTCTAAAATCTGAAAAAATCGAGCAACCTGTGTTGGACTGCTTTGTATCGAATGATCCTTCAGCATAATAAACTGAAACAAAGAGAATTTGAATTGTGGTTCAGACGTATTTACTTGTGAGAAGTACCCTATTCCAGCTACATTTTTGTTTGTTTGTTATAGATTTATTATTTATCGAAATTTCTTTGTATACTAGTTCTGTGTATGTAGATAAAAAATATTATTAATAAAGTTGGTTTGGGGATTTTAAGTCGTTGTGGCACTTAATGCCAATAATTTTTTAGAACAATTTTATTTGTTTTTACTTTCTTTGTACTTACTTTGATCAAAATCACCAAAAAGGTCTTTTCTGATAGTAAAACTAATTTGATAATGAAAGATTCTGATCTAGAAACTTTTAATATTTTTTGATTGTTCTTGGCTGAAGGTCTACCACGGATTATTGGTATTTCAAAAGCTCTCTGTATTTGCCCAAAAATGTTGATCGTTTAGTCAATCTGAACCACTTATTAAAAAATATCTATTGACGTTAATTAAGTTTCTCTATTCTTAAGAAGTCATTTTGCAAAGTATTGAACCGTAAAAGTTAAGTTTTATTATCAATAATAAAGAATTTCTTTTATCAGCTACTTGCAACAAAAACGTTTTCAAAGCTGTTTTGTTGGTTGTCGACATAGGATATTATGCAAAAGAGGATTATCGGAGATTATATAGACGGGAAGAGGAAATTATTAATGAGGGATAAATTTGTACATCGCTAAATCAGTTATCAATTATAAAATACTAAACAATCTTCCCATAAATTTAATTATTATACGTAATGTAATTTATTTGAAAAATTACTCTTTTAAAATAAATCCACGAATTTATGGGAACGTTAAATTTCAGTTTATAGCGTCGATGCATTTTCATCGACCTTATTTTAATCCACAGAACGTTTCCATTCTCATTAAAATTCACCTCCTCTGTAATTCCTTGAAACGTAATTAATTCTAATAATGCATTTTTGAAGTGCCTCGTAATTATTATTTGATAATCAAGCTTGAAAAACGTTTTTGAATTTAAAGTGAAGAGCTTTCATAAATTTAATGTTGTTTTCTTTCAAAAAGAGAAATCTCGTTCGGTTCCGCTACGAATCATCGAAAAGTTGTAATTACGTGCTTTCAAAGAAAAAACCGTGGAAGAAGAAGTCCTTAAGGATTACTGTCTAAAGGAATAAGTAAATCTAGCACAAATGACGGTGGTAAGTATCCTGTCACAGTGAGTTATCAATAGTGATGAAATGGGACCACAACCAGTGGGCAGAAAGTCCGATAAGCCGTTATACTATAGCCGACAGCTAGTGGAGATTTTAGTACGGCATTCTGATTTGATAACGTTCGTTACTTTTTAGTAATCCTGAAAACATATTTGCTATTTGCTATTTCATGGTTTCTTTAACCTCAGAAGTGTACTTGTAAATAAAAGCGAATATATTGTTTGAAATTCATTATTTTAAAAAGGTACGAATTTAGATAATTTCAAAATAAAAGCTTTTAATATTTATTGGGGCTCTTTTCCTTTTATAAAATACATTTTCGTTGATTATTATAAATCACTTAATGCTTCAAAGCAAACAAAAAGCTGCAATCGATAATCGATTAGTTCTATAAACGTCTGTGAATGTGTGTGTGCTTACGGTGAATTCAATGCTCGATTACATTGTCAATATTGATCAAACGCATAATACATTAATTCGGAAATAGGAGATAATTCCAATATCACTTGACCCTTGATAACAATGCAATTTAACATCACGTTAACTGATTGATGGCGATAGAATCGACACAGTAAAAGTTTCATTTTATATATACAGGGTCTGTTGTATTTGTTTGGAATTATATTTATAGAGAGAAGAAAAAAGAATTCATATTTCACATTTCTACAGTTCAATTAATCTGAACCAATGAGATTTGTACAAGTTGTCTGTTATAATTAAAAAAACACTAATTTAACGTGTATTTGATTTGCTTTCCATTATGTCAATTTCCACTCAATTCGTCGTAGCTTGCTCGTTCTCTTGGTTCGTCAAGTTTAGAGTTATTAAAATACTTCAACTCGCCCTGCAACAAATATTTGTCCTCAATTTGAAAATACCAACAAATCTGAACTGATTTAATTGTTGAAAGCGTCAAACCGATCCGATATCGTATTTACCGCCAAGTACCAAGCTACGTTAACGCTGCTGTAAGCTGCAAGGAGCTGCTTTCTCAAACAAATATTAACTTGATGAATCTCAAGTAGTAGAAAATCAGTCTAAAGACATCTATCAAAATCAGCAATCTTTAAGTGTAGCATGTTTCACTGTTGCTATATCAATTAGATTTTTAGATCGACGTTCTAAGTTTCTTTTCTCTGAAAAGCTTTTGTCAAAAAATTGAACTATTGCTAGACTTGTCCAGCACACCGCAATTTAAGTTTTTTGAAAGCTCAAGAAGCTCCACAACCTGATGACAGCCAAACTGGAAGAGTTAGATTAATTCTTTTTAACTAGGAGATGTCAATTCTTCCAGTAATCATGAATACTTTTAAAGCGGATCTTCTTATCAAATATCAGTATGTGTTTTTAGTTCGTACTAGAATATACACTAAACAACTTACAATTATTATTACACTGACCAAGAAATCAAAACGATTGCTTTAGTTTCAGATGAATGTAAGATAAAGAAATTTCCTTTCTGATGTAGATTGTCTAAAAATGATTTATTGATTGATGATTGGGTTGAGTTAGATTCTCTATTGCTGGAGCCGAGTTTCTAACCGCGTGGACTTGATCCAAAATAATAATAATTTTCTAGTAATTTTCTCCACCCGAAGGAATACGATTTCTCTTATTTCCAATATAAAAATCGCAAGAGTAACTTTACCTTTATGGAGCGTAGTCTAAGAAGCACTGAAAACAGTCCAAGATATTGAGCTACCTTAACATTTTTGCAAAATCAGTATGTAAAGTTCGGTTCGATCTTTATAACATTACCGAAAAAAGAAAAGGAACTATTTTGAAGATTTCATGAGAATAACTAAATACTCAAATTAAAAAAGAAAATTAGTTATCACTTATCTTGTGTAATATTTACTTCAGAAATTTATTCTTATGAATCAATACAGGGATAGAAAAAAAGACAGCATTAATAAACATTTTTTTCAAAAATTGAATACAATTTCATTTGATATCTTCTCTTAACGAATGTATGATATTCAGTTAATAAAGCATTATTACTATTATTATTATTATTTAATTTTTAACTCGTCTCGTCATTTGCCTCTTTATTAATTCTGCCACCAATTAATTACGTAATCAAAGAAATGATATGGTTAGAGTAGCTATATTCTTTTTGACTAAATGGCAACAAAGAGCACCAACCATACTGCTCCTATAATAGTAAGCTAGCTTCTGACCAAAGGTGATTTCCAAAAAGTTTGGAGTTCTGTCATGAAGGTGCAAACGACCAAGATTAAATCTCTTATGGATTACGACCCCTTTTCTGTCATCAGTAGCATTAAAAGACATGCAATGAAATGACGTATGGGGTGGTGAGTTTAGTGTTATCTTAATGTTAAGAAAAATGCTTTCTTTAAGTTATACGTTCATCACTCAGTTACACGTTACACAGTACAGACCGTTACCTGAAAACTAATTCTGCAACTCTTAACCACAGTTCTTAGTGTCGGTACTGCCAGCATTACTAAAAGGCATAATTTGGCGTCTAAGCCTTTATAGAAATTTTCTGACATTGTTATTAAACAGAATATAAAGCTAAAATGCAATATTAATATTTTATCATTCTGATACGAGAAATTGATAGACAGGGGTCTGGTATCCAATGGCAATTCCTTCAAACAGTTTCTAAATCAACCCATTTCTAATTCCTTCAGAAGAAAACTTTCGTGCCGCTTCCAACTCTTTCTGGTATCATCTTCCAAGACTTAATAATAAAACTTCAACACTGTGGGGTAAGAATTGTCTTAGATTTACTTCTGACATTTTAGACAATCTTCGTGCAGCGTTAAATCTTTTATCCGAAAATGAACATTTAGAAATAAAAAAGGTACTTTGCAATTGGTTAATGAACGCATGTATTAAGAATGTACGCGGAAAAAAATGTTTTGTTGGTGCTACAAAAATTTAGTGGAATTTTGGACAGCAAATATTATGTATTTTTGAAAGAACAGCAAATATTTTTGTCACACAGTATAATTTTTTGTGCTTGCCACTACAGCACTTTGGTAGATACAACAAATTTATAATTTATTTTAGAGTTAGGAACAGATTAATTTGTAGCTACAGCAAAAAATATTTGCTGCTCGAAATTCCACTAATTTTCTTGTTGCACCAACAAGACATTTTTTTGAGTGTAGGAGCCAACTAAAAGAAAATGAAAACTCGTATAGGTTATAAAATATGAAATGTGTGTTATAAGTAATTAATGTAATTGAGTTTTGAAATGAAATCTATTAAATTACCGAGAATTTATTAGCCATGTATACAGTAAAATTGTGCAACACCTTTATCGCTTTTACTGAAATGATTTGTTTTTATCTTTCCTTTTTTCGAATTTCCGCGGATATACATACATCGTATTTTCCAGATTCTAATATTCATTTAACTAGATACGTCTTTGTTTTTGTTGCGAAAAAATTGTGTTCTGTGAATGGATTCTCTATTCCGGAGGGTTTTCGACCTGATGACTGAGCAAAGTTTCCATCGCGTCAGCAGTAAACGAAGAAATATCCTGACGTTTATGACATATAACAATCCGTGATAAATGTATAAATTATTATTATTAATACATGAGCAGTCTATTGATAAAAAGAACCTTTCTTCTAGGGTCGCCAAATTAATAAATAAGTAAACATATTATTAAATTAATAGTTGTTTTCATTTCAGAACTTATAGATACGTTTTGTTTTTTGGAAATTTACAAATACAGCACTAAAATATTTATTTTATGACTTTGAAAGATTTCTGAGACACAACCCTTCTCTTCTATTACATAAGTAACCAGCTAGGTAATACATTGAATCGATTTTGTCTGCGAATATTATTATTACTGGGGCAGAAGTTACCGTTACAGGTTTCCACGAATCACTTTGCAAGTGAAACCTGTACATTAAAGTCGAATAATTTTCGAAATTTAAGTTAAATTTAGAATAGAACATAAGATGGATGTCGTCATGTAAGACAGCTACAAGTAAAAGGGTAACGAATCAATTTCGTAGATTTTAAGGCTGAAGCAGTAAAATTGCACATAAAAGTAAAAATAAATCTGTCATGGTTCGAGGAAATTTGTACGTATTATGTAAATAGAGTTTAAAACGAAATTGGCTTTTATTTATTAAAGTGCTTTATTTTTAGATTTTTATGGACCATGTTTTACAGACAGAAACTATTTTTTCTTCTGTGTAAATACATCTATTGATTATATTGACTGCTAAACCAGGTTGTAATAATAATAACGATGTTTGCGTGTCACGACAGTTTTAGCTAAGTTGCTAAATTGAGGGTGTAGTATGTCATGGACATGTGTGTTGTCTATATTTATATAATTATTATCGTAAACACTTTTTCTTAACTTTTTTTACGGTCGATTTAAAGATGTATGTATGATAGATAAAGTGGGTCACATGTTTTGATAAAAATAGGCACCCAACTCAATACAGTGGTTCCAGCATTACATACATTACACGTTTTTGTTTTTTTCGATAAACACGCGTCATTAACTACGTCATAGTTTCTGTACACGCTAGTTCTAACGAGTTTATTAAAGTTATATTAATAATAGGCTGTTAGATATAATGGCTAGTCTTTAAAGGCACAAAAATATTATTTCCCTTAATTTGTTGTCAGTACATTTTACAGAATTTTTTTTAACAGCTATGTTATCCACATTATCTCATCAACAATATTACTAGTAATAATAATTTTTAAATTCTTTACCAATAATCTTCATATCTCATTCTGCATAATTCAGCAAAATGTGTAACTGAATCTTTATGTCTAGCCCACTTCAAAGTGGGAATTCTGTCTAACTTGAAAAGCAACCTTAGAGGACTGCTTTCTCTTTGTTTTAGTGGTTATAAACTCAAATCTGTTAGAGAAGTGCCCTATGAAGCACTGGGCGAGTCTGTCAAAACTGTTATTTCGGCTTTTTAATGAGAATGTGATTTTTTGAGAAAATCAAACCGAGTTTAAAGAAACTCTAAAAGTTTATCAATTAGTAGATAGCCAAGATGTGGTTGCTTAAAATAATGATCAAAACATTTCTGATTTATTCTGTTGAAAATCCAGCAATAAACTACCAAGATGCGTGTTTTCAAGCCACCCTAATTTATTGTATAGGTAACATGTTTCGGGCATTTACATACTGATGATTATCGTGAGTGAAATCTATTTTATTGAAGAAATCGGAAATTTTCCAAAACAAAGAAACTACTGAATTCTTTGGTCGTCACTTTAATCAACCGCATTTTAGGCACTTATTGATTAATTTTCAGAAGGCTTTCAAATCTCAACTCTATTGTATACTACAATTAGAAAACCTGAAGCTTATAAGATTTTTTAAAAATTTCAAAAGGTTTTTCCAGGATTTGTTTGGAAATCAGCATCAGATTTAAAGTTAAGATATTTTATATGTTCCTAAACTTTCCATAGAATCTTGCCAAGTGTAGCTATAGTCGCTGAACATAGACAAGATTATTCTGTAGTGGCTCGTACAGCTCCCACAAACTTCGAAATGGCATACTGAGAATTGATCTTAAACTAAATTATGTTGGTTAGTTAGCATTTCCGGATTCTGCTTATTTTAGAAAAACTTGAGTTCAAAATGTCCGATAGATCTAGAGTTAGACCAATCAGAGATTTCCTATGTGAGCCCAAACAATTCCAGGCATATAAGGGCTAAGAAATATGAACTAGCAGAATCAAATTGAAGCAAATTGTTTATATCTTACCAACTTAACAATTTTAACTCACAATTGCGAGAGGCGCACCGTGGTGACAGATGCCCTACTTCTGTGTTTGGTTTAAATTCTCGAATTATACAGACACTAACCAATCAAGAGGTCTGCATAATTACTGTATTGAGAAACGAGTCTCTGACTTGGTTTGACTTTGCTGGTCAGTGCATATCCTAAAATGAGTTAGAGAAAAATGGCATCAGGCAACTTTCTTACAAAAGGTTAATATCAATGTTTCGAGTAGTGTAACAACCTTTTTGTTGTAAATGTAACACAATAGTACTAAATTTATTTTCTCTTGGTATTACTTGTTAGAACCCTTTCCTACAAAAATTTGAAAATAGTTTGAAGGCGGTTGTCGACGAGAAAAGGTATAGAGAGAAGAAGCAATGTTGTAACTACAAAAATTAGGGATCACGTAGGCAGAAAAGTTAGACTCTTTCGGTTCTCAAGTCTATATGAAGTTATTCATAGAAAAAGGTTCGCTAGCATGAATTTTCTATATCTATATTTGCGACTCCATTGCGTCATGCGATAAAACCGGTACATGATATATAACTCAGTGTTAAACATCAGATGAATAGTGATCTTAGTAAATAGTCTCTGTGAAGATTTCTTTCAAGTTTCTATTATAGTAATCTTAAAACTAAAAATGTCTGACAAACGACAGCGGCAAAACGATTTTTTAAAAGTAAAAAAAAACGCTTGAAATTCTATTTGTTTTAAATAAAACTTTATGAAGACGAACTCGATTTGTACATATTTTCCCCTTTTATTTTTTACTTCTATTTATTTTCCAAATCTTTTGATTTGCGTGTAAGTGCCCTGTCAACAATCGTTTCCAGTTATTCCCAAGAGTCAGACCTATTTGAAATTTATTCAGATGATAATGTGATAACAAAATTTACCTTGCTTCGTATTTTGACTTATTACAGCATTAATCTGCATAATAGGAAGTGTTAGATCGTGTATGCGATTTGTGGTTCACATCAGGAGTTCAACCAATGAGTGACTGGCTGACTGTGTGTGTTGTATGTGTGGATGTGTAAATGTTTCAACACGAGGGTTAGTAAGGCGCCGTTATACAATATCGTTTAATCACCCTTACGTGCCAACCGAGCTATTTTTGTAACAGAATTAGATAATTAATAATTATGTAGAACATTCAAATGTTGTTTTGTTTCGTGCTCGTGTTAATCAAGGTTGTTTCTTTTATATCTGTATTAGTTATGAATGGGAGCCAGTTCGATTAATAATACCATTTTCAACACCACCAATAATTTATAGAAGGTAAAGAATATTTTATATTGTCATTTCACCACTGTAATGAGTAAACAAGTAGGTAAATGATTAATGAAGTCTTTCGAACACAATTAAGAAAATGTTTATCGTAGGTTCTAAGTTAAATTATTTAAAAAGTTGTAACTGGAAATTACTTAAACGGGAAATTTAATTTTACCAATTGAGATTTACGTTGATCAATATTTGAATAGTTAATTGTTTTTAAAAATAGTCGAGATGGTTAGAAAACAGAATAATTGGAATGCAATAAACTTCAAATTGTAACAAGTTCAATTTATTGGAAAAGCAATTAAAATAACTATATTCATACTATATGAATAATTAAATTCAATGTACCACACATAAATTGATAACAGCAGTACATACCGATTATAATTTAGGTGCTTTGTTGTATCCGTAACAAATACATATATTTGAATGGCTCTATAGTTGGAGCAGTTTGGCGCACCTTACACTAAACCAATGAATAATGTATGATGCAGTTGGCGATATAACTGCCCTATATTAATTAATGCAGTAGTTAATAAATGAATGAAAACCTTATTGTATTATCTGCTGCATAAATAAATCGAAAGCCCTTAAATAAACAGATCTGTGCAAGGAACGAACTTAACAAATTCAACGGTTTGAGGAATGTGACGTAAATCGCGTTTTTCGTTTGCGTGATATCCAGCAATAAAGTTTAAATGTTGTGCTGCACACTGCAATAAAAGGTGAACTTCTTGATAATATTCTTAAACGCCACACTTAAAAAGTTAGATCAAATATTAATTTTGAAAGGTAAAATTATACTAGGGGGAGTATGCACGATTTTAGTTATTTCTGTTTTGACAGTTGAAATTCAAATAAACAACTTGCCCGCGAAATGGCAGAGTTGATGATGACAATTGTGCAACGTTATTTGTTTATGGTCAATTACTTTACGTTTAACGTTTTCAAAAATGAAACATTGACGATTTAAGATTTAAAATCCGAAGCGAAAGCTGTAATTCTTAGAAATTCAAACATTTCATTCTTTTAAGTGTTACATAATAAAATCTTAGATAAAAAAATAAAGAATAATGAATTTGACATGTTAATATAACCTTATAAAACAGCGACAATGTAAATATGACAGTAGAACAAAAGGCAAAACAACTGGGTGGGGTTTCATATCGATTGACGTCACACCAATCGCAAGAGAGTTCACCATCACGTGATCATTTTTAAATATTGTGGTATTTTTATCTTTAATTTTTATTGTAATTATTCTCTGAATGCAATTCTAACGTTGATTTTAGAAACTTATGCTTCTTAAATAACATAAAAACGACTAAATTTACTGAATTAAAATTCATTTTGTAATTAATCTAAGAAAAAACCATGCATACTATACGTTATAAGAGCAGTAAATATTGCATGAAACTTACTAAATAAATTAGTTTGTTTAGTGTATATCAATATCCACATATTTTCAATATTATTATTCTTAACTTCTCAAGTAGACTGATAATAAAAGTTTCATTGTCATTACAATTTTACAACTGTAACGAAAATGTTTTTCTTCTTATATTTCCTTATTGATTTCTCGATTTCTCTTTTACTTTTTTTAAGAACAAATTAACTAGTTGGTATACAAAATTATTAATACATCAAAGTAAAAATAAAACAAACATGTCATCAGTTACACTTAATGAGTTTCAGATACATAAAAAAATAAATTACAAGTAGATATTTATATTAATTCTATTTTAGTAATTTTTAGTCCAAGTGAGCATTATCGAATAAAATATGTATTAAGCTATCGAGGTCCAAAAATAATATAATGATGTGAGAGATACGTCTTTTTTAGGGTTAGATTAACGTAAGCAATATTATTTTTAATATTTTTAATAATTTATTTGGAAACTGAGAAATTGTTAAAAATTGATTGCTGTAACGGTGGCGTGGTTTTGAATGTGATTTTGAATCGTCTTGAAGTTTTCGTTTTTTTTACTAACTAGTGTAAAAACACTTGGTCTTATCAGAGTCGCCTATGCTTAAGAAAACGTATAACCTATGCGGTTCAATAAGAACTACTAATATAGTTGCAATGTCAAAAGTAGGCGTGAATACTGTTTGTAAATTTTCCGAATAATTAAATTAGATTTATCTTAATTAAGTTAGCAAAGTATGGAACTAAAGTTCTAAAATAAATGATTTTTGTTTAATTGTCAGCATCAGTTTTTAATTTTAATTAATCTGTAATGATTAACTAATAAATTACAACTTATCACAGCTTGTCAAAATAAAAACAAAAATGACAATCTGATTATCTGAAGGGATTTATCATAGACATATTATTTTGTTTCCATAGATCACTTGATAAGAAAACTTTTTATACACTCGAAATAAGAAGCGAAAGATAAACAATTTTCTTATTTTAATTTACGACAATCCACTAAAAATTATTATGTGAAAGATTCTTGTTATTTCACACACTTATTCACTCTAGGTCTTTTTAAAACTCGTTTACAGGGTGTTGTCCAGATGTTTCTAGGGAATTCAATGTTAATTTCTACTTATGATTATATCATCTTCCCAGATGATTTTACAGTAATACAGAAATGCTTGCAAACACTGTACACATATTAATAGTAAAAGAGAAAACTATGGAAGGAATATTTACTAACAAAAGATATAGCAGATTATGAGAAGTACAAAGCACTGGGAAAAAGTGAAAATTATGGGTTAAAAAAGGGAAACAGTGTTCTCGAATAACTTTCGAAAATAAATTGAAAGATGATTTTACTTGGAATCAGAAAGTATTTTATAATACGTTAAAACGATTAAGACAGAAGATGACATACACGATGAAAAACATAAAAGATAAAAACGGTACGTAATAACGGATTAAAGAAAAATCATGGAGAGATGGAGACAAGAGCTGACTCAAATAGTCCAAATGAAGAATCGGTAGAGATACAATACAAAGCGGCAAAACCCATCAAAACCTACAACCGATTTCAACAGAGGATAAAATAAAAATAAAACATCTGGGAATGCAAAGCATAACCACAACGAACTCCGCTTTGTTACTTTTTTCAGACTTCGGCAGCCATTTTGACCATGTTCCCAAGGTGATATCAAAAAACTAAAAATACACGTTTGTCTGATTTTTTTTTGATGTAGAACACGATTCTATAGTAAAAAAATTTTTGAAAATTTTTCAATTTTCGGCCGTCATTTTGACCATGTTCCCGAAGAGTAATCAAAAAACGAAGATACCATGTTGTCTTTGGTTCTTGATGTATAATCCAAATCTGAAGTCAAAATTTCAGAATTTGACAAAAAATGCGGACATACATACAGCCATACAGACAGACAGACAGACTTTGCAAATTCAGTAACGACTCCTTCGGAGTTCGTTGAAAAAAAAAATAAAAGCAGGGAAGACAGCCGGAATAGATAATATAACATCTGAAATGCTAAAATTTATGGATAATACCGGAGTAGAATTATTTAGAAATCTATTAAATGAAATTACAGAAAAGAAGTAAATGCCCAAATAACATAACAATTATATGCTGTAATTACAGAGGCGTAACGTTATCAAGTATAACAGGAAAAGTTCTGATAAGATTAATGGAAGAACCACTCAAAAAAGGACTAGACAAAACGCTTGAGGAAACACAGTACGGATTCAGGAAGAGTAAAAGTACACAAAATCCGATATTTATACTAATACAGACAAGCCAGAAAATTACAAAGACGGAGAAATGCACCTGTGTTTCATAAACAAAAGGTCTTTGGCAAAATAAAGAGAGAAAATGTATGGAAGTGTCTAAAAAGTAAAGATATAAATACAGAAACGCTACAGATCATAAAAGCACTGTATGAAGACAACGCTAACATTATAAGGATGGGTGCTAAGTCCGTTACTGTTTTCACTTGTATTAGACCAAATAATAAAAAAAGCTAAAGAAAAAATGAATCATTTCACCATAGGATATTGGAAAATGGAGAGAACAAGATTATCAGAATTACTATTTGCCAATGACATGGTTATTATAGCTGGAACATAGGAAAAACTACAACACAACATCAACGTAGTTAACGAAGAGTTAAGTAAGATCAACATGAGAATTAATGTTAATAAAACAGAAACAATTGTAGCCGCTAAAGAAAAGAAACACAATATAAATATGGAAGGACTGCTAGTAGAACTAGTGTCACATTTTAAATACTTGGCTCGCTAAGACAAAGTAATGGAAAGTTGGATGGGGAGATAAACGAAAAAATTGGAGAAGTTGGCCAAGTTTCTAATAGTATGAAAAATGCCTTCTTAGGAAAAAGAGGATTACCAAAGACTAAAAACATAAGTAGTAAAAAAGATTGTAATACCCATACTGACATACGGCAGTGAATCATGGACTCTACGGACAACCAAAAAATAGACTCAACGCCTCAGAATAAAGAACGAGGAATTTAGAAGAAATCTAAAGCTAAAGCCAGTTGGATCAGTAATACAAGAAAAACAATTAGGATGGTTGGGACACATACGCAGAATGACAGACGAAATACTAACAAGAAGAATGCACGAAACGAGAGCACAAGGAAAAAATAGAAGAGGCAAGCCAAGAAAGATGTGGATAGAAGGTGTAAGAGAAGCGGCAGAAGAAAGAAATATACAATGGGAAGATATAGTAAAAGGAATAGCCGAAAACAGAAGATTATTGCAAAAGATGTACAAGAGATGAAATCTTAACTTAAACGGTTTTACACTTCAAGGTAGGAAGACTAGGATTAGTAAGTCAGTAAGTATTATCAACGAATTACATTTATTATTCATTTTTAATAAAATGTAGGGTGCTGTTGTGTAAATGCCGCAATTTGATAGTTTTAACAAATGATTGGTCACGTGGATTGACAGCCTGCTTCATAAGCGAGGGACCTGGCATTCAAATTTCGCCGGATGCCATTATTTTGTTTTATTTTTTCTTCAGATTTTTATTTTATTTTCTTCTTTTTGTAAAGATTAACTACAATAAAGTATTAACAAAATAAAAATAAAAAAATTGTAAGGTGTTCGGCGAGATTTGAACTCTCGACTCTTTGATTATGAAGCAGGTTGTCAATTCACGGGACCAATGATCTTGTTTGTTAAAACTGCCAAATTGCGGCATTTACATTACAGTAATCTAGGTACATTTTATTAAAAATCAATAATAAAATACATTTTGTTAATAATACGTAAATAAAACCAGTCCTATTCTGTGCAGATTGTAATTGTGAACATTCTTTGTATTTACATAATTGCTGTAAAATCAATTGGGAAGATAATATAAGCATGAGTAAAAATTAATATTGAATTCTTTATCAACACCATCCTGTATGTTCCATAATAATTCTTCTGTTGTTCGAACATTTTATTGTGTCTTTTACCTTAAAAAGCATTCTTTAATGTTAGGGTGAGTTCATCAGAGTTGCCGTTTCTCATGACTGATTTAATAATCTGATTGTCTGGTACTAGAAGGGTTTTGACGTATCTTCTCGTGCTGTAAAAACCTCTTTTATTATTCTAAAAGAGTTGCCACTTTTCTCGCTCTGTGAGAGAGTCTGAGATACTGCTGAATAAATGATTTTATATTGTTATATTTTCCGATTTTACCACAAAGAGCTCAGCATTTCATCTCAAAAGTGGGAGAGCCAATGTTTATTAAGTCACAGCCAACATTATTATTATATTAATTAATTGTTTACGGAAATCTGCGTTTTTGTACGTGAATACAAATTAGGTATAACCTTAACAATGATTAATACAGTTTTTATTACGTGATTGTGTAGATAACTTATTTAATAAATTTAATATTAAAGATACAGTGTAAGTCACGCTTTTCATTTGCGTGAGTTTTAGTAATAACGATTAAATATTATGATGCACACCACTGCAAATAAAAGGCGGGCTTTTTAATACTTGCTGTTATCACCCTATTTAAGACAATACTCGTTAGTATTTAATTAGTGCTTATTTAGCTGTTTTACCAGTTGTACATTAACTTCAAACCAACTTGTATCAAAAATGGCACAAATACAATACCCAAATACGTACAATATAATAGTTCTGTTTACATAAGTATTAATATTTAAACAGGATGTACGCACAGAAAACAGCTAAGCAAACATTTATCTGATATTAAAACGCTTGGATATAATATACTAAGGTATATCTGGTAGGTACCTACTTTGTTATTTACTCTTTTAATAAGAATTTAAATTAAAATTTTCCTCCTCGCTCAGTCGTTCGATTTTAATTTACGTACGTAGTACGTCTTCCATCGTGAAAATTGAATTTATTCTCAAATTAATTTACAATTTAAGATTTTAGGTGCTGTTTTTGCTAATTTAGTTAAAATGAGAAAATTTCTCTTTAATTTTAAAAGGACAGCACACAGGAAAAGAAGACCGGTGATTGATTGGCACTTTGATTGGACAGTTTTAAGGATTTCTGCTTTTCTTTCACCTTTGCTGCTGCTTTTCTTTTTTATTTTCCTTGGGAATAGAAAAAACAGTGTCACGTCTATATGTTTCTGTAAAACAGGCGATCAGTTGAAACAAATTCTAACTGATTTTTCTTATAAAATGTTTTATTTAATTACTACGAGAGGAGATGTATTGATTGCTACCTTATACAATATAACGTAAAGGAGTCTTCTAAGTGTTATAAAATATTTAAAGAGGTAATCTGCTTCAAAAAATTTTATGAAGAGAAACTCGTGTAAACATATACCTTAAAGGTATTTATTTACATGATAGACGATTAATTAAAAATGGGTATTTATAAAGAGCAATCGTGCGCACTCCCTATCATAATAGTACAGTAAGGAAATTACAAATATTCTATCGAATATTTCTGAGATCCTTTGCTTTTCACGTTAGTGTTTTTATTAACCTACCTTTCTTTAAAGATAGTCATAACTTGGAAGTCAGCGTCTGCACCAAAACATCATTATTTTTAAACAACAAATATCTTTTAATATAATCTTGATTACTTAATTGTGTTAGTTTTATTCAGTGGAAAATTCACTACTAAGATTGCTTAGTGAATAGTAGGTCCTATGTTAAATTAAATATGTTACGCGCGACTGCTTCCTTTCGGTTCTATTTTTGTCTTTTGTACTTATAACCGTTCATCTATAGAATTAATTCAAAGTAATATGATTTGATCAAGTAACTATGCTGGCAGATTTTAAAAGAGAAAAATTAAACAAAAGCTTAATAACTTAAGAACGGTACCTAAGTTCGAGAATAATCATGAATCATATTGACAATGCACACTTAGTTTTTACAAAATCAATGTTATAAGCCGTGATGTTTCACTCAAATAAAATGTGTGAGCAGCGCGAAGCGATTATATCAATCAATGTTAAGAATATTGCTTCAGTGTGGCCTTTGAGATTTAACAAAAATTAAATAACATTCCTTTCTTTCAAACAATTTCAATTTATTCTGTAAGGTCTTATGTATCACAAAACCTCGATTAGTTTTTGTTGTGACTAAGACTACGTCACTCATAAACTAACCACGACTAATCTTGCAATTAAAATTGCAAATTATGTATGTACATGAATAGATATCGTCAATTTCTCCGGCATGGGCTTCTTCGCACAGCATGGCGTATATTGCTTTAAATTTCTTTAACGATAACAAATGCTTTAATAATTGAGATAACCATCATTAATACCCCCAAAATGTAATTATTGGAATCTACATAGTTCAAAAAACATCAAAACTAAAAAGATCAAAATTACTTTGATCAAAAACAAAGTGATCAAAGGAGAAAACATCGAAATGAGTTTGGTCAAAAAATCTAGTCGAAAATAAATTGATTAAACAAGTAAAAGATCGAAAGTCAAACATCTGTTTTCAAGCTTAAGTAACACACAAGCACAGAAACCTAATCTCACTCTAAACCTTTCTATTGAAAATATTTTTGACCGCGACTGTCCGTTATCATAAAAACCTGTCCAAAAGTCTTTAGTAGCGCAATAAATACACTGCTCAAAATAATTAGAGAAACGCATGTACATTTGAAGAACTTTTTTAATATGCAACAATATACAAATGTAATTATAAATATCTAAAAGACTAACATTTTGCCAACAAATTTGCAAAAATAATACAAACTTAACAGAAAAATTCGTAAGATAACAATATCACTTCAAAGAAATTACAAAAACTAAACTGAAGAGCAAGTCATCTTGCCTAAATAACGTCTAGTCGCAGAGAAGGTCTGCTTCACTAATAACGTGTGTGTCTTCTATTGGCACTCCCTGACACCTTCGAGGCATGCTTCGATTGAGCCTACGAATGTTTTCTTGAGGTACACTCTTCCATTCCCCGACTGGGGCATTTGCTAACTGTTGGAGAGTCTGAGGTGGGTCTGGACGCCTTCGAACACGTCTGTCCAACAAGTCCCAAAGATGTTCGATGGGGTTTACGTCAGGCCTTGCATTGTTTTGCATAAATACAAAATTAGGACCTATACCATAAGCGGCTGGTACAACATGATCCTTCAGAATAAGATCGATGTATCGTTAAGCTGTTAGGTTCCCTAGAGCTACTACAAGATCTGTTCTTTCCCCAAGACTAATTCCGCCCCAAACTATCACAGATCCATTACCAAAATCTTCGACTTCTCGCACGCTAGTTGCAAAATGCCATTTATTTGGTCGTCGATATACAACTGTAAACAAGCGTTCTTCTAATTATTTTGAGCACAAGTACGATTTTTTTGCAACTATGGTAGAAATGTACATCAAGTCAGCTTCAAGATGTATAATTAGAATGGGCTTAGAAAGAAATATCAGTTTGAATTTTATAAAGATTAGCTTTTTACGTCTACATTTATTTTCAGCCAAATTCATTTTTATTTTTTTTCTTGTTCGATCATTTTAATGTAGATGAAATTACTTCGATCTCTTAATGTAGACGAATTATTATTATTAAAAATGTTTTGGAAAAAGCTGCAACAGTAATAACGGCTTGCATAGAAACCTGTTGTACACAGTTACACAGTAATCAATAAAGAAACTATTATAACAACTTAGCTTTAATAAAAAACCAAAGAAAGTTTAACTCTTCAATTTAGGCAGCCTAGTTTGAAACATCAGTTCGAAATTGATCAGTAATAAATAATTGTGTACTACAGCAAATTAGATCTGGACTGACAATCGGTTCACAATCGTCCTTCTTGGTGTTTTCTATTAAGAGATGCCTAAAGACAGTCAGGGAACTCTTCTATTTAGTTAAATGGTCGATGAACAGTATAGTAATTTGTCCGAAAACAAAGAATCTTAATAAAAAGGAAAAAACCGAAAAGTGCCAACTTACAACCAGAAATCTTTTATCTGCACAATACGCTTTTATTCCTAGAAATAAGACATACTATGGTCAATCAATAGAAGTTCTTAGTCGAGACTAATAAAATCGAGTTAAAATACAAGAGTTGGCTCCAAAACGTACAGCCACAGCGTTTATAAACGAATTATCAGGATCCATTGTGAGAAAGTCAGACCAGAAGTAGCAGAAACAAGTAAGAGTCGGTATTTTCACTTTTTGCTAATGCGATGATTGTTTCCGCCATTATGTTGTTTCTCTGTAGTTTTTATTAAAGCATGATTTTGTGACCATATCGGCTTTAACACAGTGATTATGCTCTTAAACAACCAACCCTAAACATATTGTATATTAGACACATCTTTAAGATGATAGAACGTTACTCTTGAGCAGAATTTTCACTGTGAACATTTCGAAGTAGTATTATTTATTCAATGCGCTTACTTAGTTTGTATCAATGATTTTCATAAAATCTTCTCAAAGAAAATAATAACAAAAATAGGAGGTAGGAGATAAATAATTAATATTAGCATAAATTTATGTAATGCTAGCAAATAACACTGATTTTATGAAAATTGTATATAAAATATTAAATACTAAAGTTGTAATATTTCCAATTAGTTGATGTTAGAACGTTTCTAGCTAAATTAAAACCGTTTTGTGTACGCAAGACGTTAAAGTTGGTTGATAAACTTTCAGGACTTGTATCGAGCTTGAATATTCAGTTCAGCACAAGGGGGTTTAACTTTGCAACAGCTAGCGGAAGTTCAAGATAGGGAGGATATCTTATCTGGGTTGTGTAAATATTGTATCAAGAAAATTTTGTAAAATCTGTAATATATGAAATTTGAAAAATCTGATTGTGGATTTGCGTTTATTCTGATTTCTAAAAAAAAACTCATGGTAGGAAGCAATTCCTTATATAAATTCTTATTTGGATTCTATGTTTTTTAAGTAAGAAGGAGAAAGATTAATTACTTCAATTATGGCGCAATGAAACTAATTAAATGTAATTTCTTTTTAATCAAAAGAACTGCTTTCCAAAAATAGATTAAAGTTGATAGCCATCATTTAGATAACATAGTGTGACGGAATAAATTCCCGAGAGAACAGAAAAGAACTTCATGTTTTTAAATTGTTCTCGTTTGTTAGTTCTTACGTCGTTCTTTGCTTACTTCATCAGAAACCTTCAGTTCGCTATTCAACTTCTTTACATTTTTACTTCTTTTACTTTTCTCTTGAAATAACGAACCTTTAGTTGATTGCTGATTTTTTTATGACAAACGAATTCTTACTGAAATGTTTTTTATTTAATTTTTTCAGAGTGTGACCAGACATTTGTGAGCAGACAAGGAGGTCCGTTAAACGGCACTTTCCACGCGCCTGAATTCTCAAATCCAAGGGGCCACTCGCGACAGTGCGTTTATACTTTCATCGCAGGACCCGGACACCGTGTGGAGGTGGTTTTCACCTCATTCAAACTGCGTGGAGCCCCACCCGAGTTAGTATCGCTTTGTTTAATTTTGCATTATGAGAAAAAGGCCACATTTAAACTCATATACATTTTAAACAAAAAAATGCAAACGAAAGAGTGATCTTGATAAAGCATTTTTTGTTTATTTTGTATAATATTAATTTATATTTTGTTATAGTATTTATTATTTTTTGCATTATGTGTTGTTAATTTATTAGCACTAAAATAATGTTTACCGCTGCACATCACCATCACAGGACATGAACTATGAAATATGTGTATGCATGATGTTTAGGATTAACCAACACTTTAAAACAGAACAAATTACTCTAATTGATTAGTATATTAATGTCGTTAACGTTTATTTTGCAACTAAAAACTATATATGTGTTTTATAAAAGAACAATTCTTAACAATGTACTAAGAAATTTCTGTTACTGTTTGAGTCAATCATTTCGAGAAAATGCCAATTATAACAGTAATACAATGATTCTTAAAATCCAAGATTTATTTATTTTCAGATCTTAATAAACCTACTCTTAATATTATAGAACTCTGTTCATAAATTAATGAACTTATTGTTGAATAAGTACACTATACGTCGCCTTAAACACAGGCCACCCATAATGCTCTTGCTTAAAAATATAAAATTCACTACATAACAATGTACATAATTGACTTCCGGTACAATCTCCTCCTAGAGTTGAGTCTTATTAATTTATGGACAAATTGCACATAGCTTCTATGTAAAATAATTGCTGAGAATCTACCCGTGATGATCAAATAATTAGTTTTGCGATCTTTCTATACTAATAACCGTTGGTTCTTTGCTTTCCTTTTCTGCTTCAACAAACAAATAAATTGTAAAAACTAATTTAACCCAAAATAAAAAATGTAAGTAATTAATGAAACTGCCTTCTTTTAGTTCCCCACTTTATCTTGGGACAATTTCATATTGAAAACACAAATAATTGCTGATATTTGGCCGCTCAGCAACAGTAACGGTATGGTTTAGTTTTATAATAAACCCGACGGGTTACTAGTACTAAAATCTTTTACATCGTGTTTATTAGAACTTTTGCTGTCTGCAACGAATGATTTGTCTGCGGAAATTACGCTTGAGGCAGTCCTTTTGCAATTATTTCTTTTGAATCAGGGATGCGCAGTATCAAATTAAAGATGCATAAAAAATGTTAAAATAGTCTTGATTTTAATTTACAAGCTTTACCAAAAATTGCGTTCTGGTTTAGGAAATTCTCAATATTTCTTATACTTCTACAACTTTTCTTCACTCATTATGCTGCCTGTTTCTTTCTCTTGGATCACAGAAACTTAAACGTCATTTTGTTTTTGATGTGTTGAATTCTGTAAATCACATTATTTATACTCTTGGTTGCTGCATGGACCCCTTCCAAATTCTGGCAGTTTGTAACGGAAAACAAGTAATTTGCGAGAAAGTTTATCTAGCTGTCTTAGGAATTACTGGTCTGTAAGCCGTATGGTTAAAAGAGTGAATGGTGATGATTTCAGCTTTTGCAATGAACTTACACAGTTTTTCCAAAAGTATATACTATATGTATATAGCTCTGTTAAATCTTTGTACCACCTCATTTATTTGTGTATGTAGAAGTGACGTTTTTCCATATTTTTAAAAGTTTCAACACATCTTTTCTGACATGTATTTCCGTTACCATATTAAGAAACTCTCCTTGGTTAGGACTTGAAACACTAATACTATTTCCGTATTCAATATGGTATAAGTTTTTGGTTACTTTCCAAAATGTAACAAGTACTGTGTAACGGTTCGTTACTTGTCGCAATACAATTATTTAAATTTCTTAAAATCCCGTCAGGATTTCATTATTGTAGGTTGGTACGAGAGTGTCACATAATAATGTGAATTTATGTACCCGTCTTTTACCAATCTAATCTCCATAATTTATTGTTGAGTTCAAAATTTGGTTTGTTAATTGATTAAATTGAATTAGGAATTCTACATTTTTAAGCTTTTCTTATTTAAAATTATCCTTTGTAAGAAAATGCGAAATTTTGCTGTTCCTGGGGATTCCCCGAATGAAGTACCCTTGAATTAAATCGATTTTAAATTTTCTTGAATAATGGTTGTTCCTCCGAATAAAAACTTCATTTGCGTCTGATAATTCTCTAACATTTATAATTTAATTTTAAAAAGTAAAATATCGATCGTAAATCATCGATTTTCTTTTCAATTTAATAAATTCAGTTCTTGGATTTTGAAATCTGGCGGATGAATATGACATTTGATAGAGGTGCGGTCCTTCGGCCCTGTTGAAGAGAACAAAGACCATTGTGTGACGAGCCCTTAAAAATAACAGGTTGTTAGTTCTTTGTTTAAATTCGTTTTTGGTATAATAATAATAATATAATAATAATTTTAAATGTGGAATTTTTGGTGAAAGATGGTGTTACTAAGTTTCCTCGAATAGTGCGACTCTTTATTTTAGCTATTTCATTTTGGCTCGATTGTTTTCATGTTTGTGGAAAACCAAGATTATTGAATTGTTTTGAATGGATCCATAGGGTGGGGTCCTTGGAAAACTTCATAAGGCCATATCAAGTGAAAATCCCGACGTTTATCATTGGAAATCCAGAATAATTTGAATTTCCTATTAATCTGGGCTGTAGAATTCAAAAGAGGTAATATCTTTTTTAATCTCACAAAGGTGTGGAACACAATGGTGGTGGACATATCTGTGAGTTTAAATCTGTGTTTTGTTTTTATTTTCACTATTAAAACTTGTTCATAAGACAAGGTGAAACTTTTGTTGTTACAACTGAGATATTTTATCATTTGGTCTGCAATATCTTACACCTAAAACCAGTGGTGCTGGTACTTACATCATTTGTGTTACTATTTAGATTCTACTCTGATAATGGGGTTGCAGTAAAAAGGTGTCCTTCACATTTCTTCATCCAACTGTAAGTTGAATCCCATTCGAGTATGGTTCATACATTTTCTTTCCATTGGGTGTCTTTCTATAATTAATTTATATTCTTCTACCATTTCATTTGATCGAGGACGTGCAGATGCATAGATTGATTGTTTGTGGTTTCATCCGAATATATTCCAAACAGCTGTTGCTACTTCTTGTTCAGGAATATCATATACTTGTGATCATTCACTAAGATAATACACATAGTATTTGTTGTCAGAAATAGTACTAGAGAATAGCTTTCTTAAACTTTTTCAGGTTAATAGAGATAGCTTATTTCGGCTCATTAAGACATTTCGTTTAGGTTCTCCGACTAATCCCGAAACTAACTATTTGAGGCGTGTTGGATTGAAGTCCTATACAAATTAATTGGATTTCCATTTTGGGTCTTTACATTCAAAACTTGCATTTAGAGTATCTCGGACGTTTCAGATTTGTATTAGACTTTGGGTTAGCTGGATTTTATTAACACTTACATTTTCCATGTTTCCAGCAACAAGCATAACGTTGGGGTCAATTTTGTTTCTGAATCCAAAGATTCTGAAACATTAATACATTGAGAACTGATATTAGAAGCTAGATTCCCAAATTTTTAAGTCAGGCCTGAAGCTTTTGGACCGATTGGTATATTCGAGTCGATTTTCTTGACTTTAACCGATATTTATAGGTCTGAATAAAATCGATCGAAATTTTTTAAATAGTTCGGTTTGTGACTTGCATTAAGTTTCTGTCAATCAGACCAGGGCAGAATATTCTTAAAAATTTCAATCTCTCTACGACCATAATACTATGTTTCCTTGTAAACTTTTTCAAAGCTAATTAAATAAATCGCTTTCAACTCTTAGTTTTCTAAACAAATTTCAACTTACCAAGACCTAGTCTATAAATTAAAAGGTAAAAACCATGAAGACTTTGACAGCGTGGTTAGTGCGTAGTTAAACTAGTTAATTAATTTACACAAAATCTAATCATGCCATTTTTCTTATGTTGGTTAAAAATTGAAAACCAAGAAATTATTAATGCTTCTACGGTATCGGACAAACTTTTTCTCATCTTACTAATGGAAATCTTATTTATTTTACGTTACGTAATTTTTTCTCTCGTGTATCGGTACTGTTAGTAACAATAATAAATCATAAAGGAATGAGAATTGTATAGTAAATAATCTTAGGTTACTAGAAAGTATAGTCGAAGTAATGATTTCTCTTAGGCTTAAATATTTCCAGATATAAACTAGGGACAAATTACACAGAATTACTTCCTTTCTAACCGGCTTTATATCTTTGATAGTTTAAGAGATATCCCTCATTAGTAAGTTCAGGAACTGGTAGCAGTTCCGTCCTCTAATGTGTGTAACTAACCAAAACATGAGATGACAATTACGGTCTGTTTAAGATCTTCAAATTCCATAGTTCGTTGATTGACTACACGAACATCTAAACAAAAAACTGCCAAAAAATAATTTCGATTTTAAGAAGTTTCTGACACAATAAACTCCAATTTCTGGTAAACCAATTAGGAAAATTAATTTTGTTTAGAATTAATTAGAGAATTAATTACAGAGACAGGAATTAAAGATTAAACTGTTTACTAATATTGGAATAACACAATATTAAGTTAGTATTAGATGACTACTTAAACAACGTCGTTAATGTTACAGAGATTGACACCAGAGAACAACTAATTGAATAGATTCAGGAAGCCGCCACTCAAATTCAAGTTATGCGAAATATACATGCCAGAGTAATATAGTAGGTTAAATTCCAAACTACTGTTTGCGTCACTGCATAATTTTATAATTATGATGTTTATTCATACTTTGATAATAATTGATTTAAAATTACATTTTAATCAAAATCGATTGATGGGATTTGTTTTCATTTTCATTAAATTTTGTTATGAATAACGTATTTAAACAAACAGCTACCAAAAATGTTTGGAAAAGCTATTGTATGGTGTATATTGACCATTCTCTCTATTAAATCCCGAACGTTGGATGTTAATGATGAATGTGTACATAACTGCGGCTTAATCAATAGAAGTAACGCATGAATGAATTTGCCATTACCATGAAGTATAGTTTAGACTAGAAACTGATTATTTTCAACAAAACTATTCAAGTGTTTTTTTTTCTAAAAGAAATTAATTATGTCAAAATAAAAGCTTTAATTCATAATGAAGGTGTCAAATTAAAAGTTTAATAATAAAATGCTTTCCTTTTTTTTATTATTCAGTTTTCTTCCAGCAGCTTAAACGTTGTACATTAATAACTGTTGCATGTATACGTATTAGTGGAACAAATGTTAGGTTAGGTGAATGATTTATGTTTGGTGTGGAACTTTGATGTGCACTAGGAAAAAATCATTTTATTAAAGATGAAACTGTCTGCAGCTTATTAATTACTTAACAGCAAATATTGATAAAAAAAACAATAAATTTATGAATCTGTATATGCCATAATATTTGAGAGACCTTTGAAAATAATATGTTATTAGACGACTTTGCATTTAGATGAGTCATTTCTCTCTTTGTGGTTGGCAAAAGGTCGTTTTATATGCATTAGTTTGGCGTAGTCAGCTTTCGTTCAGAATAAATAATCAAAATACTGCTTACAATACCAGGAATAAAGGAGATACAAAAATGCTGCGATAAACTCAGTTTGAAAAGTAAAGCAACTTCTTCGTTAGGTAGCTTTGGGAAACACAGAGTTTAGAATTCCATGAGAAACATATTGCCAATTTAAACATGTGAATGACTCGAAGATGTCATTTGAAAATGGCTTTACCACTGGCAGTGAAAGCTGTAGTTGATATTCATTTAGCTCTATGATCATCGTCTTATGATATTAAAAATCAGCAATGTGATTTTATTTAGTTTACCTGTTCTTCCTGCTTTTGGATAAATATATACTATGTAATGTAATTCACCAAGTTTAATTAAAATAAAGTTTTTAAAAGTGTGGGGTCTAAAAATTTCTAGTACGTCTACTTTCACTGGAACCTCTCTATAAAGCAGTGTTTAACTAATAAATCTTCTTTTGAAAATAAAACAATTGGTTATATACGTTGTAATCTTTTTATATTAGAAATGTTTTGGCTGTAATAAAAAACGAAAAAGGTATCTACCTAGCAATAACAAGAAATGAGTCAAAAATTCAAATTATGAGCAACATTAAATTAAATCTCGTGTAAAGAATGAAACCTTACTTAAGCTATTTAGTGACTTATCTACATTTCAATTCTCATTTTACCTTTTTTAGTCACTCTGGTAGGATTTCATAATCTGTAGTATGTTTACACTATCTGAACTTTCAGATTATTTGCAATAACATACTCTATAGTTTACGCATGATTTTCCTGCTCTAAATTAATTTTGTTTTCTTAGTATAACCACACAATTCTTTTCCACTTCACTGTTTATTTGCACTCTTGGATATAATTACAATGATCTCTTCACTGCATGCTCAAACTTATATCACTTTATCACTATCTCTTTATATTCACTGTTCTGGGAGTTATTTCAAGAACGTCAGCAGTTTGACGTTCTAGGTTAACAATCTTATCATGTTTTGGTTACACATGATGTCTGAAAAAGTGTTTCTTTCTAATGTCTACAACCTATTCCTTAATTCTTCAGATACTCGATTCATATTTGAGGGATCTAATATTTCATGGACCTAAAAATTCTTGAGGTCTCGGAAATACTTCTAAAAAGTCTTCAATGTGTGATTTTTGTTTGAAGTTCAAAAATGTTCTGTTATTCTAGAAAAACTTTTCCCATTATATTGCGTCATAAGAAAACTTGGCGTTCTTGGCTTCTCTAAAAGGAAAGAATTCAGATAGCATAAATGTGTTCTTCATCGATTGATATTGTTAATATTGTTAGTGCTAATCTTGATTGTGATTTAGTGTTACATTTGCGTTGGATTTGACAGTTCTGTCAGCTATCATCGAGAGGTTTTGTCAGAAATAAAAGAAAGCAAATAACCAAGACCTGCAATCATACTATGATTGTAATAGTGTAATAAACATAAAGTAAAGAAGAAAGGGTAGAAAAAGATAGAAAGTCGGCATGTAAACTAATAAAAATTGCCAAGTCAGTAGTTCCAAGGATGCATTTTTCTTGGATCAGGTCTATCACATTTTTGTGTTTCTCTTTAATATGGTGTAAAATCGGGTACTTCCGGTGGTGTCAGCGTTGCGCCATTGTCAAATTCGAAACATTTGTTGCTTCTAACTTATAATTCAATTGACAGTTCGTACCCAAGCTAATCAGCGCTTTGAAAAAAGTAGTTTTTTTAGAGCAATGATTTTTTACGATTTTCTAAGCAACTTAACATCCAAACAATGCATCGGACGGCTTAATGTGGCTTTTGGCGAGGAAGCTTCATCGAATAGAACTGTTTATAATTGGTAAGTAAAGCTCAAAAGAGGAATCGTGTGAATTGGTGCAAAGAAATGCTGAAGAAATTCAACCGAAGTCATTCAAATTTAGTGTATGACATTGTTACTGATGACAAAAGTCGCATCTATTCATACGAGTCGGAAATTAAACAACAATCCACTGTTTGAATGTTTTGAGGTGAGTCGAAACTCACAAAAGCTGTTCGTTCACGCAGTGTTGTAAAGCAAATGATTGCTTGTTTCTTTCGTATTTTGAGACGCCTGGTAACCATAGCTTCAGAGGGTCAAAGAACTGGGAACGCTGATTGGCACACAATAGTTTGTTAGCTGAAAGTCATTAGTGAAATCAGAAAAACAATCAAAATCTTTCTTCACAATGACAATGCAAGTGTCCGCACAGCTTTACAAACTGTCGACGTTTTAGCCAATGAAAAAGTAAAAATGATGTCGCATTGTCCATATTCGTCTGACTAGCACCAAATGACTGCTTTCTGTTCCCGACAATCAAAAACAAGATGCACGTGAGCATTATTCTTTGCCTGAAGCAGTCGTTGATGCATTTAAACAACTGGTTTCTGAAATATCAGCTTCAGATTGGAGAAAATGCTTTGAAAATTGGTTTGAGCGTATGCAAAAGTGTATTGATGCTAAGGGTGAATATTTTGAAAAAACAGTAAAGCCATTTACTAAATTGTATTTGTGTTTTTCTTAACTATTTGCAGAAATTTTCCCAGTAAGCCCCGTAATAGTCTAATCTCAAAAACAACAACAATATCTAGCACCGCCTTCATGCTTAGCTTCCGCGTGTTTGCCTACTTTTGCTATAACTCTGGAACTTTCTGGATTCTGATCTCACCAATGAATTTTTAAGATTTCTGCCTAAAAGATCCTAAAATTGAGAATTCCAAATATAAAATGTCTTAAAAATCTCATATAATTAAGATCGGCTTTGGCTTTGGATTTTAGATATTTCTAAAACAGGACTTTCAATTAATACATTAGCTCTTTTAGTAGATACTTGTAAAATAGGTAAGTCTATTCTGAATGGATTGTATCTTTTAATGAAAGATTTAAATCTTTATCTCAAAACGACCAAAGCTGTCTGTTGCGTCCTGAAAGTAAGAGATCTAAAGCCTTTTTAGAGTTTTCTGATGCTTTTCTACAACATAATACAACTTAATCTGCTTGAAATGTGTTCTAAAGGGCGTTGTACCCATTTGGTCGTCTTAAGGTCAAGGTTAAACAAAGGGCAATAAAAGTAGAAGTCTTTGGGTTGTTGATTTTGGCAAGCCTTTGCATTTTTATAACAGGGAATTGGATTGTGACTGAACGTCTTTTAGTAGAAATAGTGAAAGGAACTTAAACAAATTATTTGTAAAAATTTTGTATTTATAATGGCGAAACAAGAGCTAAGATAATAGTAGCTGTGGTGGTTAGAAATGGAATTAATGGCCTTCACGGGCAATCCGTACTATGGTTTGCAGGTGTGCGTACATCTCGGCATCGCATATTAGAACAAGTGATCCACAAAATCTGTCTCCTCAGTTGGACATGAACTAGAATTGACAGATATCGAGAGTATTTGTATGATAAGTTAAGTTTGCTGCCAACCTAAAAAGTTAAAAGGCATTGTTTATGATAATATAGTCTTTACTCAAGAACAGAAAGATTTTATGACTGAAAGCTACTTTAGCAAGATAGAAGAATTTATGATAACTGGATGCTTCTGCTAAATTTTAAAATCAATTTCCAAATTTAGTAGTGAAAATAAACCACCGTAGTTCACATGAAATCTGATTTATTTTAACTAGGTGCTGATAAAAGTATGATTCAAACGCAGACTTACAAAATTACATGGCCAATCGACGGTATACATTCTATGGATCGCTCGGTATGAGTTACCTAATAATAAAATCTTTGAATAGAAACTCCATAAAGAAGTTTTAAATGTAAAACGAAATAAAACAAACGAAAGTATACCACAAAGTTATAGTATAAGACTCGGTTTGCAAACCGTGTGCAAACTGAATAATTACATTTCACTTATGTGCATTAGGACGTAACTCTTTATGTTTCTTTGTTGTATAAAACGCCTATGTTTTGCAAATTGAATGCTAACCAGACGTTACTATGTAGTTGTGTGTGATAATATCTACAAAAGCTGCAACCTCCACATTTTCGCACAACGAGCCTTCACGGGTGGTCTTGCGAATAATCTAGAAATAAAAAACTTTGGAATCGGAGGAAGGCATGGTTCATATATACCATACATGGTGACCAGTCAAAAATCTAGCTCAGAAGTCTAAATTTGGGTGTTTATGTGAAGATCAATGAACACTAGTTATTGAAATCGCGTCGTAGCTCAGGAGTTCAGTGATAAATCAAGGAGCATTCAACACAAAGAAAAATATTTCTGAACATTCTTAATGAAGTGTTACAATCTTTAATTTAGGCAGATTAACTCTGTTCTCTAAGTCAGTTGGCTCCGTCGCAATGTACAGTTGAGTAGGTGGTATCGACTTATCTTCGAATAATTCTTATCTCAATAATTTTTCTAACGATAATAACAAGAAGTTACAAACCCAAAGATTTGTTTATTTTAAACACAGGGAAAATAAAAATCAAAAAGAAGATAGTCAAAGTAAACAATGATGCATACAATACAGGGTATTAAAATAAAGAGTGATCGTTTCAATTTTCTATCAAGCAGGCTGTGCCTTTTAAAAGTTATACGTATCTTTGATAATAGTACAAGAGCCACTGACAAGAAAAGAAGGCGTGAATCCTAACTTTCTGGTACTTTCTAGGTACTCTAGGTGAAAATTTCAACGAACTAGTGTGGGCATGCGCGCGTAGATTTTAAAACTCTTCACTTAGAAATTTCTTCTACAAATGAAAATTGGCAAGATTAATTTATTTGACAGTTCGTAATAAATAAATGAATTTCAAGAGGTATGTACTTATCAAAGATATGACTTTTAAAAGGCACAGCCTTCTTCATAGAAAATTCAAATGATCGCTCTGTATAATAATATAATAATACAGCGATCAAAAAGAAACATAACGTCGGCGCTTGACATATTGTAGCTATAAACATTGTATAATAAAGGATGATATTAGCTGTCGAATCTTGTGGTTTTTCCAGAATACTTTAAACACCAGTTCTATCAAAGACTGGCAGACGGTACACTTGATACAGCGTAAATGGCGTAAAGAGCGAAGCTGTATAGGTCCAACGTGGATTCGAGCTTGGAGTCAAGAAGGAATTATTTTTCGGTTCTAGGATCGAATTCAGGGGCCCTAGCAGTTGTTGCCCAAGTACAAAAAAAAAAAAGATTTAATCAGAGATTCAACACTGAACGTATCGGTTGTTTAACTGCATATAATTCCGTAGCTGGAGGAAATTTTTGGAATCATTCGATTGATGAGGATATTTGATTTGAGGACACGTTTTTACGTAAATCAGATGTATTTAACAAAGCTTAAGAAGCAACAACTAATAACCAGGCCAAACAAAAAACTATAAAGTCACTCTTCATCAACTTTAGTATGTACAAGATTTCAATTGTTCAAATCGATCGTAGGGTTGACGCATCTTTAATTTATTCTATGCATACTTTAAAAAATTTAAATTCCATGATTCACTCACTTAATATCATTTCAGTTACACTTGGAAATAACAACTTTTGGCTGGCATTATTTATATAGGTTTGTGGCTAAATTGCCGATTCACCTTAAAGACAGGTGAGTGAAACTGTGTTACAGCGTTGTGCTAAATTTGCACTTCCAAATAAAATTTTACAAGACCCATTGATGGTGTATCTTACTTAGATGCTATCTTCATCCTTAAAAGCGAGCCTTTCCGTAGAAAAAACACCTAAAGGTGCCTGAAAAGAGGGGATACTGTATGTTAATTTTAGGCACACCATGCATGCATGGACGTAATTTGTAAGGAATTACCCTAATTCAACCATAGTATGACTGCTGTTCTTGGTAGTTTTCTTGTATTAAGGAGGTACTTATAATAATAACCAGCGAAACGCAGTTACAATCCAAATTTGAAAGCTGTGGAAGTTTTCATTTTCGTTTTTATCTTCTTACTTTTGTAATGTGATGTTCACTATGACAATAAATTATTGGTGACAAATTTTTGACTAATGGATAAAAGAATACATGTGACCTAATAATAGCCAAAAGTATATTTAGGTCGCTCTTATTTTATAATTTCTTAGGACTGACGTATTGGAATCGTAAATAAGTTAAATAATGTAAATAATGGACTTACTAAAACCAAATTTATTATATTTAATTTGATATAAAACTAAGAACGTACGTATAAATTATAATTCTCACACGTAAATGTATAATTAACAAATAATATAATAATCTAGGATTTACGCAATCCGTCTTAAAATTCTAAAACTTTCTAATTAATAAAAAGTTGAACGAAGATTAAAGTATCACGCTTGTTTAAATGAGTTTAGTTTCTTTTATAATCTACTGGATACAAATTGTAAGTGAATTGAATGATTTCGTATAAACACGAAATGCTAAAGTAGGAAACATACAAATTATTGTAATAAATGCAAATGCAATTCAAAAAACGAACAACCCTTTAATCTCCCATTACAATAATTGACGAGAGCATGTAACACAGTTATTAAATTACATACTAGTTTTTAATTTACATAACTACATATAAAATAACAATATAACACGCACTATAGTAGCGTGCTACTATAATAATAACATACAAGATTAAATACCAAACAAACAATAAACTAATCCGAAAAGGCAGACTGGCATTCTTGGTGCTTTGCACGTGAAATTGCCACGGCAGGTGTTGACTGATTGTTCTTATGTTGTCACAGTGGGACAGCCGTGGGAGAACTCCCTGCGTGAGTACCACGAACACTTTTCATTTCTTCCTATTTTCTTCTCTCGTACGGCTTTTTTCAGCATGAGCGTTATATGATAGCTTATACGATTGTTATATTACCATTTTTTTCTGTTCTTGAACTTGTTTTGAATATTTTTAGCTTCACATGAATGATGATATTATTGTGCATTCTTTGTATGTCTTTTTAAATGTTGTTGAAATGCTGTTAATAAACAACAGTTGTTACATAATGTAGGGTGAAATTTTTTTGTTATCTGTAGAAGTAAAAATCGTTTATTAATTAATCAATAGTTATCATCAGAAATACCTACAGTTAACAGAAGAAAATTCACTGTATAGCACAGTTACTGAACTATTTCCTCTATTTCTAATTTAATTCTTTTTATGCATAAGAGTTTGTGTTCTCAAAACAACGTTTTTTAACTATAAGAGCAATTATACTATTGAAGATGAAAGAAATCTGTAAGGGTTTGTTGCTATAAGATTAATTGACAATAATTATCAAAGTATAATCATTAAATCTGCCAGACTTCTCGAACTCTCAGCAGTATAAATAAAAAAATAAGATCAAGCAAATTTTGGATTAAGTTAGCAATGAAGATCTTTGTGCATATTATGCAAAACACAGCATAAATATTCCTATAGTTGACTTAACACAGAATTTCCTTGATCGCATGATAGTTTATAAGTGTTAGTTTTATTGGTCAATGTAGTAACTAGAGTATCATAATCACGTATATAGTATAAAACTGTTTTTGTCATTCTATTTGTAATATGGTGTTTAAGAAGCTCCATTACCTATCCTAAGATTAAACAATAATAATCCATTTTGTTAAGCTTTATTAATTCAGATTATTGAAAGAATAACAATGGTAGATGGGAAACTTTATTCTAAATACATACAACTACGTTACAATATACAGAATGTTCTACATACAACTGAAAAATCTTTTTAAGTACACATCTTTGATGAATTTTACTAGTCGGTTGTCATTCTGATATGAAATTGAAAAACAAATTCTGTTGTTTAAACAGTTGACAACTAGAAAGTTTCTAGTTTTCTGAAGATAAACCCTAAAAATACCATTATGTTATACCTACTAAACCTCCTACTGATAAAAAATGATAATCAATTATAATGATGTTATGTTCAAAATAAAGAGGTTGCATTGTGCCACATTTACATGTAGTGCCCTGTGTAAGGGAAAACTGAACTCGACCAAAAACATGTTGGCAGAAAGTTTTAAATTATTTTCTCTCCAATAGTTCATAAAGTCATTGGCAACAGCTTTATTTAGTTTTTAGTGTTCCAAGGACAGAAATTCTAATATTAGCTGTTCTTAAAATTCTACCTTTAATTTAAAATTGAAATATACTTCCATCTAAGTATCTACAGTTCTCAGTTTTTTTTTCGACTAACCAGATGAAGGAAGTAGACAACAATCATGTTTGGAAATTTAGAATACATATAACAACCCTCAAGTTTGAACTTTTAGATTCCTTCAAAGTTGCTTCGTTGATTTTTCCCAGCTCGATGAAGAACTAGATTATGGTTACGTTTTTAACTATTATTCTCTTATCTTATTGTTTAGTACTTCTGAAAACCAAAGAAATATAAATCATTCTGTGTTTTTTTTTACTTACTTTTCTTACTTCTTACGTGTTGCACAATCAAGATGTAAATATGTCTGGTCATTTTATTTATAACAAAAACCCTATTGAACTAACAATAATTAAAATTAATTGTAAAGGAGAGCTTTCACAGTCTAACAACCATATCAGGACCTGGAAATAATAATCGAACCATCAGCCAAGTTATTTCTCTTATAAATGATACTAAAAAGAGATATTTTTTGACAATTCTCAACTTTTTATCTCAGATAGATTTCATTTGATAAGTTGGGAAGACGAACAAGATACGCAAAATTCTTCCAATAATAATACTGTAATTAAAGATAAAGAGAACAAACCTAAAATACTTTTTCAGGGTAATAATAACTATCAGAAAATAGTTAATGACTTTAAAACATCTAAAAACGAATTTACTACCTCCCGTAAGGGTAAATTTCTATATATAAATCTTATATCAGCAGAACACACAATATTGTGACAATTATGAAAGCAAATTTACTAAGATCCCTGATCTAAAACAACTATCAGCCATAACAAAAGGTTCAACTCTTCTTTCGTAGTCAACAGACTATCCAGACTTGATAAGAATAAGCCGCCAATTCCTATCTGTGGTGTGGATCTCAGTAAAAAAAAACAATTCTGGTGACATATTTAACATCTCTAATCATGAATATTGCATTAAAGTATTACAGTAGAGCAAAGGCGCAAACCTCGGAATATTCTGCGATTTTACGCTTGTCGACATTACGGACACTCTAAAAATTGCTGCCGACCACAATAAATGTCTAGAAATGCCAGACAATGGACTTCAATGTGTGAACTTTTTGGACAGGCATCGGGAAAAGTTATAATAACAATAATAATATGAATAAATATGGTAGCCAAAATAAGGATATGGACAAAATCTTTACAGACAAGCTACACTCATGCAAGCATATACTTCTGTAGCTGCTACTCAGTATAAAGGATAGGGACGGCAATATTGAAATAATCTCTATGTTACTAACTGCTCTTATAAATTTATTTAAGTATTCTTTAAATTAAATGAAAAACTATATACGTATCATATGATAACTATGCTACCTACGCTATTTCAAAATGGAACCTCATAAACCAATAATCATCGATAATATAATCATCCTTAATTGGAATGCTGATGAAACAATTAATTGATGTTCATTGGTGACTGCTTTCCTGATTCGACACAATGTTGACATTCCATCATGACCGAGACACATCTTTAGCCTAATAAATATATAACTTTTTATTGAGAACTGACCTAACATTCTCGGTTTGCTATATGACACAGTAGATAACAACAACAAAGGAATATCAAACTAATGTAACAAAGCAACAGTAAAATTAACAAAGTATATACATAATATAAATAACATTAACGGCAAAAAATAATCCCTGGTTATGCAGTCCCCAGGTATGACAGAAAAACAGCTTGTTCCTTTCCCAAATCACTGTGTAAAAACTATTAGTTGTAATAGCATAAGCAACCTAATTAGCAACTCTCTGCTGAAGACCTAACGACTGTTTTTGTTGAAAATATATTTACCTTAATGATAGGAAACGTTAATTAATTGCAAGTACATCTTCTAGGACTGCCGAGTTAATAATCCAAATGGAATAAGACTTTTTAACGTTTCTCCAGCATTTAATTTCTATATCTATTTTCCGCTGGATTGTATTTTATCCGAGCAAATGAATCACCTTCTAGACATTTTAGACATTGTCAGTAAAAGCTTTACCATTCCCAATTTCTCATATATTACTTTTGTTTTTTATATCTCCGGTCATTTCTACATAACCACCGCGACTTATAAATGGTAAAAAATGGACAAAATCTAGCAGATGCACAATAACATTTTTTGTTTACGTCGATTTATGCGCTTTCTATGTTAACATGATTCTTTATAAAAATAAATGAATATATCGATAACTCAGAATAGTTGGTAATTAGACATAAGTTTATTAATCTTTTTGATTCACATTCACATCGTTAATTAGTCCTTAGATTTATGGCTGCACCTTTTGGAGCAACCTGTAGATAACTAAGTTTTATCAGTTCTAGCGAACAAGCGCTTATTCAGTCAGCTATTTCTAAAATCCATAAAACATATGCATACTATACCTCGGTTCGAAGAAATTAAACATCTGAATTACTTGACTGCAGTTGTATCATCATTTCTTTACAATCGAACCTTTTAATTTCGTATTAATCATAAATATCTAACTGTACATAAAATTAAAGCAAACGTACCCCAAGGTTCAATCTTGGATACCTCACTGTTTAACATCTTTGTACAAGATGCCAGTTCTGCAAACGCTGATGTTATAGAACTAAAAGCTGATGATACAGCTCTAATTATGCAACATTAAAATCTTGACAGCACCATCGATGAATTGTAAGAAAACTTAAATACCCCGAACGAACCCGACAAGTGCAGAGCTAAAGTCTTTACACTCAAACGGCAAATGACATCCTCTTCTTTAACCACCAACAATCAAACAATCAGATGGAACTTTAATAACAAAGATGTTAAGTGTCTTGAAGCTTACTTTCACAGTAAACTCAAATGGAGTATTTACAGCAATCAAAAGCTAAATAAGGGTTATACAAGACTGCGGGTGTTAACCTATTAATAAACCACCAATCTGATTTTTGAGCACAATGTGCTATCTGAATGTGGAAATCTTTTCTTCGACTCAAATGGTGTAATGATGTAATATATATCAGACTAATATTAAAGAACTCCAAACAATTCAAAATAAAGTTATGTCCTTGGCAACCAAGCGTCTTAGTTTGTACGAAACACAATAATCCATTAAAATGTTAAAAATGCTGTACATATAGTTGATAGCGTTAAAGCTTTAACTTACGAAACCTTACACATTAGACTGCTAGAAAGGCTTCCTCAGGACATATTTCCTCTAAACCAACTGATGATGAATGAAGTGTTTGTGTAGTTATTATGTGGAATTATTATTATCAAATCTCATCAATGTTTGGTCATTGTGTCACTATCATTATTATCATTATTACTTTTATTCAATCTATATTGAGAATACCAGTAGCACTATAGTAATCACCGAAAGACATTCGTCAACCTCTTATTTTGTCTTGCTGATTTTCTTTTTGTAGATACTATAACACATTTGTGTATAGCATCCGATGTGCTGAACCACAGTAATGCGGTAGAAACAAAAAGTTACGGTAGATACGATTTTGTATTGTCCTTGCCTCGAAACTATGCAACAAATTGTAGTTGAGTATTCTGCTTCATTCCATTGTGCAACAATAACATACTAGAAGACAAATATTCTCTAATTTATTGTTTGTAGCTAAATTATTTACTTATTTTTACAAAGACCCTATAATACAGTTGCATACCTAGAAAACTGATGTGCTAGGTACGTTAGTGATACTAATACTAATCCAGTTGCCCGATGATCTGATCTGATTGTTTGAGGTGTAAATTGAGTTTCTAAGTATAAGCCTGTACAAGAGAAAAAAAAACTAAGAACTGATTATTTATATGTATACACCTGTATTACTACGGATCATAAGTTGCTTTTTTTATTTGCAATAAATGAATGAATGGATCTGATGGAGGAAGGATCTGAATAGACCTAAAGGAAATAAATAGCCTCTGGAGCAAAACGTATTTACTCGTAGTTTTATTCAAAGGATTTTAGATAATTTGTCATTTTCGGCTTGCAGGATAAAACGATAACTAAGCCAGTCTTTCTGTTACAGCCACAAATTATCATTATCAGTTTTGAAGATATCGTTCATCTCAAGTATTGCATATGTAGTTGAATATTGATTTTTATCATTACGACACCGCACCAGTTCAATGGAAACGTGGTCAACTTGTACATTTATCACCAATATTAAGTGAGAGGTTTTTGATCAGTTTGAATTAAACGAGGTTTAGATAAATTGACATAAGAATTGTGTGTCTACCGTCGCGTCTCATCATTTTTTGCTTTGCAGAGGGATTTCTAGTTATTGTAGGCATTTTATAACATAATTGGAGGCATGTGACAATTCTGATGCCTTTTATTTCAAATTTCAAGAACTCCTTTAAATATTGCAAAATTGCAGTTTACACTTCAGAAATACATAACCTTAGATTCTAAAGCCAGAATCACACTATCATGACCAATTCTGCATTATCAAAGATGACCGTATGGAGTAGTAAAAGCAAAGATTGAATACTATAATAGCCTATGATCTATCTTCCCAAAATGTTACCAGAAACTTCAGTGATAGATAAAAGTTCAAGAATTATTCTAACGCAAAAATAAAATGTGTTAGTTATAAAATGAAAACTGGGTTGCCTGACTTCCTGTATTTTATACAGGTTACCTAAAAAAAGCATTGATGGAAATAAACTACAGCTTTTTTCTACATGCTTTCTCTATAAAGAAGTGCTAGTCACACATTTCGTACGTATTCAGGAATAACACAGTTTTCTACAATCAGCCATTTTGAAAAGCACCTGTTAATTTAATGTTAAACTGGTAGCATTTTATCAGTTTTATTTATTATCTAAAAAGCTTATAACTAAACTTAAGCATAATTCTAAAATATTACCTAACAATAGTAAAATTAAAAATTATAATGCAAGAGTTCTTGCTTAAACTAAATCGTAAAAGTTTTCACGCATACACACCAAAGAAAATCAAACGCAAAATCCCCTATTCTTTGTTCTCTTGATATTTCGAGCGGTATTCATAAATACCTAATCAAATTTTAATGTGAAATTTTCATAGTTTGTAAGTTCTTGGAAACCCAGCCTGTTTCTTATACAAGGTCTTGTGATTCGAGCTCAACAACAGCTTTTGTAATGCTAATGCACCAGGAGGATAAGAGGGAACAAGTTTTTTGATTTTAAAATCTATGCTGGAATAATTTTTTAGCATAAGCCTTTGCATGGCTTTTTTGAGTATTTCATAAATACATATCTACTCTTTTAGGAAGTAAGCTGCATATTATTCTTAATTTAGTTGCATGATTATAAGCATTTTTCTTTATTTTTTTATTAAACTTTTTATTAAGATTAAATTTTCTTGTTTGTAAAAATATTGTATTAAAAATAGACGTAATAATTTAGAAAATTGTCTGAATTTATATTTCTTAAATATCCTGAAAAGAAAGGAATCTGCATTAAAAAAACAACATCTAACGTGTATTTGGAAAATCGGGCGCGAATCATAACGCTGCCGCTGCTGGTTGGCGCCAACGTAACTACGAAAGGTAAATTAAATAAAACGCCAATGCAATGCACCATATACTATAAGAGTGTAATAAATCTTTTATCCCTAAACACCTTTTAGGACAAGAGGTAATTTATTACCCTCTAGCACTCTTGCAGATTCCTCTTTCTCTTAATAAATACCATCTCCTTCTTAATTGAATTTACTGGCACCATGTCTTATTATTCTCCGTTGTTATGTTGTGCAGCTGTATCCACGAGTACATGGACGTATACTCTGAGGTGGTGCAGCCGGATGCTGCGGAGTTGATCAACTCCCCATTTGGAGGGCGATACTGTGGGGACATCCCCCCAAGACGTCGGATTTCTCTCTATCGCGCCATCGCTCTCAGCTTTTACACGGATAAGAACGCTTCTACACCGGATCTTTTCAACGGCAGCTACTCCTTTATTAATGACTGTGAGTTCTATTGTTTTCTGTTATTAATCATTTTATTTGCACGCCTTGGGTACTAAAACTATTAATCCTATGTTACCTATGTCCTTGCCATAACAATTCAAACTGTTTTATTTAAAATTTAGTCCGTTGGTTTTGATATTAAAGGTAATTTATCATTTTAACGTTTGGTTGTTTATCTGATATAATCAATACGCAAAACTAACTTTTATTTATCTTTAAAATTAGGATCCTTTAAAGAAAAGGAAATAAAAGTTACTGTTTTTATTATTAGCGTCAGTTTGAGGTTATAAGTAGAATAGTGTTCCTTTTTTAATTATTATTATTATAATTTTACTAGAAATAAAAAATTATTGGAGTGTTTATCATAGTAAATGTTTTTTAGCACTACATGCTATTATAGAATTAGTGACATACTTTTGGATATATAATTACAAGGTAACAATCGAGTTTCCCAACATTCTGTTCTACTGTAGGATATCGGAACTAAATCACTACAATTTACAATTCTGAGTCGTTCCATCAGCAGTAGCAACCTGGAGGGTTAAAGATGGGCCAAGTTTGATCATCAAGAGGTTGCCTAAAGAAAAGGCTAAACGATTGTATGGTTTTAATACAAATCTTACCTCTTACAACTTCCTACAACGTCATCGGCCAAGAAAAGATTTCTTTAGATTGCAACATAATTGCTAGCTATTGATTTAGCTATATGTTTGCACAGTGTACTACAAACTGTTACTATTGCTTTTGTATTACCTTTCTAGCCACTGAATGAACTGTTAAATAAGATTTCTTACACTTCAGGTTTCTTCTTAATTGTAAATCATCAATATTTCTTTGTTTTACCTCTTTCATTGTATAAAAGTGCATCAGGCTTCTTCCAGACCCTTAAAGCCAATATCTCACAAGATTCTATTATTCTCTGTAACACTTTTCCTATTTTTCTGCCACGACATCTAGTGACTTAATCATCCTCGCGTCCGTCTGTTTTAGTACGACAGCTTTGGATATCATACACATCTTGCTTAGATGAAAACTAGAGGCCACACCTTAAAAAAATACAAATAATTTTGCAAATTATTGCCTTCTAATAGACTTTTTCTTACAATGTGAGATACCTGTTTTATGGCTAAGAAAAGGATTGACTGGATCATCTTTTGTGAGATCGTCAGCTAACTCATTGCCAAGTCATCCACGAGCGAGTCTAGACGTCAGTTTTTGGCTAATAAGCGCTTTTAGTGCAGCGTGACTGATGTGATATAGATATCTCTATTTGAGTAATCTCTTATTGGTTTTGTTGCATGCACTACAGAATAGTGCATATTCCTGGTTGAAACACAGCAACGTGTTAGCCTTATAAGAAGCTGCTGTTATATCTTCGTCTTTTATCATAATTATTTGTCTGCATACCATATCAGTTTCTTTGCGGAAAGCCTGGGGCTACATTCTTTCTAGAAGTCTTGATTGTGGTAAAGTAGTCTGACTTCACAACTAGAATTGTGTATTTTACAGTTTTTCAAATAGTACCGTACCTAAGATAATCTGCACTTCTTTATTGTAGTTGTAACTCGTTCCAATTCTTTCTTTCTAGTAAATGAAGTAATGAGTTAATCTGAATTTCTCTTTGTCTGCCTACTTTGCCACAATATTACAGAGCCTTCACATACATTTTTCTATTGTACGTGTGATTAAATTGAGGAGTAGACAAAATTTTTCACTAAAGGCAGTCTCTTACAACCTTGACCTTTGCCTGTATACACGTATCTTGGAATTTATTTTATTATTTACTGGTAGATAACTTAGAGTCAAATTAGCTTTAAACACATTTGTTTAAATTAGTACCTCGTTGTAGCATAGCAGGGAGAGAGGTGAGATTTAAATAAATCTAATAAGGTTGCTGTCTACCTGATCCAGTTATATGTTTTGTTTCTTGTTTTTTGTTATCGACAGAAATTATAAAATTTCTCCAGCAGTATCAAAGATCCTGGCCAGACTAAAATTCCTACGCTTAACCGGCAGTTGATGTTCCGTAAACTGAAGGAGTGGACGTGGTTTCTTAGATAATCGACGAGCTTTGGTATTTAGTTTTTCGACTAAAACTTTTTATGTACTTACTTCTGAAAACTTATGACTCAAGGTGTCTTCACCTTTTCTACAAAGTAGTGTATGTTTCTCGACGCCTGCAGATCGGACACTAACGACTTGATTTTCCATATAAACAAGAATTCTGTAAGAGTTCTAAACTTGCTGTAAAATTCCACAATAGCTGACTTCTGAAATGTTTAATGGTATGGCTTAAAGGAAACTTGTGACTTCTGATACCAGCTGGCTTTTTCCTAAAAAATTGAAACTTGCTTTTGAATCTTTTCATTTGTCATTTTCCCCCCACTAAACTACTTTCTGTATTTTCTTTGGGAAAGGTAATGCGGAAATTCTTCTATATTGTATTAATTCTCATACGATTTGTTTCCAAACTCACACGAGCTTAGAAAAACAGACAGAAGTAGTGGATAGAAAAAAAGCAAAACGGTTACCTCTCGTATGGAGTCTAGCTGATGCCTCTATTCTATCTTCAAGATATATTGCTTCTAAAATTTGAGTGCGGCTTTGACAATTCTCTTGGGATTTTTAAAAATGTATTCTTTTGGTCATTTCAAAATCTTCAAATTATCAGTTTTTGTTAAGACACTCCTAAAATTCCAAATTTGTAATTTGTTTATTATTTAAGCGCAAGAAAAGTCAAGAAAGTTGAATCAATTTTGTTTTTCCGAAAATTGAATCATTGTGTTTTCGAATTTACGTATATACTTCTTTGTATTTAATAACAAAGACAAGTCGAAATTATCAATCTGTATTTCCTATGCATGTCTTTCCTTTATAAATTAAAATTCTTTAATTTCCTTTTTTGTCTACAGCGGATTACGAAGTGGGTGTTCCGGTAGCGAATACGCCGTGTAGTTTTCTTGTAAAAGGTGCTGTAAAACCCACTGGGCTCATCATGTCGCCTACTTATCCGGGTACCTATCCAAAAGACCTTACATGTACCTACCAGTTTTTGGGTACGCCTGGACAAAGAGTGCGACTCGAATTTAGAGATTTCGATCTTTTTTTTGGCGGACCTCAGTAAGTAAACATTTATACTAAAATGTGTTATATTTAGTAAATAATAATAAATTTATTATGATCCTTTCACCACATTCATTATTATTACTATATTACGTAGAAAAACGCATTTAAAATGAATGGTTTTCCAATAACGCACAGCATTTCGTACGAAATCCCTGCACTTTATGTTTTCGCATTCGGGGAATATTTCAGCTTTCATCTAAATATATTGAAGTTATTCTCGGTAAAGCTGCACATCAATCTATCAGAATCGGGCAATATATTTGTGTCTTGCTTTATTTAGGAGAGTTTTTGCTCTAGTCCCCAAGAAATGCTTTTCTTTTATTGTTACAGCTACTTTCGTCGTAACAAAAACAACTGAAACAAAACTAATGCGTTATAATAATTTGAAATTATTGGTATTTTATTGTGTAGTTTTCAAATGAGGTGCAATAATTTTATTGCGTATTATTTTTCAGTTGTCCATTCGATTACGTAAAACTGTACGATGGTCCTGACAACACATCGGCGGTAATTGGAACTTACTGCGGTCAACAACGTAATTTGGTGCTGTACTCGTCAGAAGCGTCGCTGTTCATATCCTTCATAACCCTTTCGCGCACTGCCAACACTCAAAATAGAGGCTTCAAGGGCATGTTTGAATTTTCCAACTCTTTTACTAAATTAGGTTTGTATTCAATTTGTTTTTTTAAATTTAATTTCAGTTAAACGAGTGGGAAGGAAATTTGTAAATGTGAAAAAATCTAAAGCAGTAGAGGTGAATTTAGTATTTATGATAAAGGAAAGATAAATTATAAAAATTTAGAATTACAATAGAAAAATGGGTAAAATAAAAGGCAATGTAGCGTTTCTATTTATTAACTGTTCTGGTGTTTATTAATAATATTAAAATAGTTTGTGCATATAAATGAATCCAGAAAAGTCATATTCGATGACGCGGGAGTTTTGGAAAACTCGGCGCATAATACCGTTTGGTTAGTTACGTGTTTAATTTATGTGATCGGAGACGCTGTCATTTGTATTCGTAGCGGCAAAATGCAATATATACAGGGTGTCCCGCGACTCGACTGTCATAGCTTAAAGGTGTCTTCCTTGGGTAATTTCAAGTCGAAAATACCTAATACAGGTTATGTCCAAAACTCAACAGTAAAGGAGTTATAGGCGATGGCAGTTTCCATAAAACAATGGTTTGGTTAATTATTATGCATTGTTATTGTTTAAAATTAATGCAAGTAGGCTGGCGAATAGTTTTGTCACATTGTCGTTACAATTGATTCTTGTTTGACGTTTATCTTGCATTATTTTTGCCATTTTAATGTCTGTTAATGGCTACATTTTCAAATCAAGAATATGGCGACATTCACTTTATTTATGGATACTGTGACGGATGGGTGATCTTAAATTTAAAAGTATTTACATTAATTGTTTAAAACCCCGACTGTCGCTTTTGCATTTCTCCCACAGTATTCATAAATAAAATGAATGTCGACGTATTCTTCATTTGAAAATGTAGCTATTAATAAACATTAAAGTGGCAAAAATAATGCAAGATAAACATCAAACGAGAATTAATTGTAATGACAATGTAACAAAACTATTCACTAGCCTATTTCCTGCTTTAATTTTAAACAATAACAATGCATAATAATTAACCAAACCATTTCTTTATGGACAATGTTATTGCCTCCTTTACTATTGAGTTTTGGACATATATGTATTAGATACTTTCGACTTAAAATTACTCATGGAACACACCTTTAAGCTATGGCAGTCGAGTTGCGGAACACCCTGTATATATCTAAGAAATCAGTCCTACGACAAGTTTTTCAAATATCTACAATGCAAAAGAAGGAACATACTTTTTCATAAAGTTTTGACTCTGGGTAACAAAATCAGCTTGATAACAAACAATTAAATTTATCTTGTGGAGTTACGTCTCCAGCGATTGATCTTGATCTCTGACTATCGAGATCCCATACCTGAGCTTAAAACTGGCAGTCGCATAAGATGGAGATATCTCAATCTGATATAATTTAAAGTATAAGCTATAGATCTGTGTTTCTGCCTCAACCACACTTTTGGGAAATCTGTATCTTTTAGTTTTGCGTGAATTCCGAGTTTTTAAATTATAAGCAGCACAATAGGGATCAGTAAGGCAATCCAAACAGATTATAAATCTGTAGAAGATACTATAGTCTATAATTTTAATTTAAAGCCATCATTTACAATCCGAAAGTTTACAGATCTGCACTCTTCTTTGTGCTCCAATCTAAATATTCTGCACTGTTCCACTTTGTGTTCTGCTTCTTCTTAGAGCACAAAGCTTTATATTTCTTTAAATTGCACACAATTGCGTTTGGTACACGATTTGCGTTCTCCTATTTGATACACTGTCTGTCTTCTTATGTCTTATACAGGTGACTTTGTTAGTTTTTTTACATAGTTTCGTTTTACATCCTTACATTCGTATCGCGTTTGTACCGCTATGTAATATTATGTGATTGCGCTTTGCTTTTTTCTTATAATATAATATGGTTACTAGTCACATCGCCTTTACTGTACATCATTTCACATCACGCTTTCTTTTTATATACTATTGCATTTCGTGTTTTTTCTTGAATTGTAAATGGCATGCTTTACGCTTCAGCAGTTTATACGATTATTCTTTATTTTATCATACAACTATGCAATCACGCTTTATGTTTATTGTTTATGTCATAGACATTTGCCCTGCGCTCTCTTACAACATTTACCATACCATTACGTGTAATATTATACTATGCAAGGTATTACTTCTGGCTCATTAAGTCCTTAGCAGTTGCACTTTGCGTCCTATTACGTGTACGGTCATGCTTTACGTTGTCTTGTATTGCACATGGCTGCACCTTGCTTTACATCTTATGTATAGTTGCTCTTTGCCCTTCGTTATTTTCTGCACATATCGCTTTCTGCCTTTTAGTATATAATAATGATAATAATAATAACAATAATAGTAAATCTATTTAAAAAAAATAATTGCAAGAAATGAATGAATGAATGAATCGTGCTTCCTTATATTTTTGTTTAGTTTTTACGTATAGCGTTATTCTACTTTTTTTTGTCGTACACGATCGTGCTTTACTTTTTTCATAGTATACATGGTTGTGCTCGTTTCTCTTTACATAGTAGATAGTTCTGGTTTATGGTCTTTTCATATCGTGTCCAGCAGATCCGTCATATCAAATATCGTTGCTTTTTTCTTTTTTTACACATTCTATTACGAGTTCGTATCGCTTCAAACCACCCAATTTCTCTTTTCTACTGAATTTTATTTTTCTTCTGTGTTTTGACTTTGTATCATCGAAGAGTACTTATTTTAAGTACTAACTGTAAAGAATTCAGCGTGAGTCACAGAAACAGAGATATCAATGCTCACTTGCTGAATCATATCGATTATTAGCCCACACGAAGCTTTATTCGTTGTGTGAGATCCATACCCTAAGGAAATGATATTATTTGGAAGGGTAATGAAGTGTACTTCTTTACGTTTTTTAAGTTGTATTTTCAAGACGCTGCCGAAACTGGTCTTGAAAATAAAATTTAAAAATCATAAAGAAACACATTTTATGACCCTTCTAATTAATCTTTATTCTTTTGAAAATTTTTCTTTTCATGTTTTTTTATCCATTTTAATATAATATCTTTATTTATTCTCTTTGTGGGCAGTGTTTACGAAAGGTCACAAGAATTGCATCAATTCGGACCAGGAACTTTGATTAGAATAAATCGCCAACTGATTGACGCTTTAGCTACCGTACATTTAGATAATTTAATTTATCTTTAAAACTTTACTGTTACAGACTATAAGTTTCTTCCTTTATGGTTAGTATCTTTCAGAAAATGAAAGAAGAATCGCTGTAGCACCGATCTATTTCTACTATTCCTCCTTGCTGCTGTTCTTGTTAACCTGTTGGCAAGAAGCATGTAAGAGTGAAACTTGACATTGGTATAATTTTGAGTGTAGAATTTAAAAGCAAACTGTTGGTTGTTTAGGGGTAGTGTTGAAGGTTATCTAATGATTAATGGTGTATGTTTGAGGAACGTGTTGGGAAAACTAAAGATTAAAATTCTAGTTTCCATTGTAATGGTAGAGGACTTTTTCTTGGGGTATAAAATATCTTTAAATGGCCTAACTCAAAGGTTTTCTTCAAGAAGTTACTGCGTACAAACCATTTCAGAAGGCTACTAGTAGTTCAGCCGAGACATTCTCTATCTTCTCGAATGTGGTGGACCTGAAACAGATTAAATAACAACATACTAAACGAATATCTTGCAAGTGTGGATAACAGCCTATCCTGCTGGTTAGTATTGTAAAAACTTTTTGCAATCAAATTAAGGTCTTTGAAAAAATGACCCTCATATTAAAAAAACTCTCTGTGGCAAAGTGTTAGGGAAACATGATTTTTGGAAAAACTTTCTTTCATGGTCTCATAATGGTGTCTGAAGAGAATGATTGGAATTAGGGTGCTGGAGGGAGGATACCAAAGATGGAAGGACACGACTGCCTAATTGGAGCTAACTACACTAATATAAGCCTTGTCAAATGTCGAACTATTAAACGCCACCCACGTGGTAAATTAAATCCCGACACCATGTGAATTTAGAAAATATAAAAAATAATTTGTATAGTTGAAGTAATCAACGGGAGGAGATTTAATTTTGTAAAAATAATTATAATCCTATTTCGAAATTACCGCCCGTACTCGTATTAGCAAGAAAAGTATTTTGTGAAGAATTTGCTGTTGCATTAACTAATTTAGTTTCTAATTGAAAGTTACAGCTTTCGACACTTCGATGTTTCTACAGAATTTTATTTACTCGGGTCAGCTATAAAGATTTAACTCTTGGCTTCCAAAAAACAAAAGAAAGTTTGTTGGGTAGACTCTTTCGAAGATAAAACAAAGGAAAAATGTTTGTTTTCTTACCTCTAATCAAGTTTTACTTTTATGGTTTTCATTTTAAAAATTAAAGGCGTGGGATGAGTAAATGTCTTGCGTAATATCTCGGTTTCGTGCATATTATTCTTTTTAGTTGCAATTTTTCGTAGATTTAAACTTCAAACATTATGTTAGTAATTGCTTGAAATGAATATATCAGCGTTTTTACGACGAGGAGAAAAATTTTACGCTTCAATTTTTATTTGAATAGGAATCGATCCCAGTGTTCTAAAAATAGAAGGAAAAAAGTACCCTCCACATTTTGGGCGTTACAATATAATTTTTATTACATTACCCAACTTCTTTTTTAGATTTTAGGAATCAATTATTTCTTTCCCTTAAATTGATGAAATAAGGTAGCTTATTACAGCAATTGTTAATATTTAATATTAACAAACTAGTTGAAAATTTATGCGGTAATGCAATTTAAAATTTATATCTTAATGCTATGACAACATGGCTACTGTTAATATGACAAATATGTCTGTACTACATGAGAAATAACGATTTATTGCACATCTCTGCTGCATAATACTATTCAAGATTCAAAATGTGCATCATTTCCATATAAGTCCTGGTTATATTTTGTCTCGAATTCGTAATCCACTATAAAATATGAAGCTTCTAAACTGGATTACTTTTGTACTCGGTTGAAATGCTAAATAAATTTTTTATATCTGCTACGCATCACAACAGTGTAGTTACTAGAATATATTATATGTCACCGTATTAACTTTCAAAAACAGTGTTGGATATATTTAAATTTTTCAAAAAAAAATATACAACAATTGCATTATATAATATTTTCTTATCTTCGTGTTAAGTTTGATGCTTATCAAATGGTATTTCTTCGTTTTTGCGCCATTTTCTTTAAATTTGTTTTTAAAAACTAAATCTTATTTATTTCTATAATGAATGCTTTTTACTTTACTTTTATTAGTCCTAAGTCTTTCTACCTTTTCGTGTAAGACTATCGAGTCGAGTTCGTCATCTTTGGGGTTGTTTGCCTGCACATTGTTAGTTTCCCTACACGAGACCGCAATATACTCCTCTTTCTGCTGCCTCTTTCACTACATCACTCTACGTTTTTCTTGGTCTTTCTCTTTTGTCGTTTCCCTGCGTTCTAGCACTAAACACTTTTCTTACTATTATTTCTTCTCCCATTCTGTGTATGTGGCGCAACTAACCCAGCTGCCTTTCCTTCATTATTGTTGTTACGGGGTTGCAATTCAACCGTTATCTAAACTCCTCATTTTCGATCCTATTCATGGTATTATTACTTTCTTGACCACTTCCCATTTAACTTCTTTGGGTACATCTTTACGCCCTAGAAACGTGTTCTTAATTGCGTGAAAAAGTTGACCTGTTTTGCTTATTTTCTCATTGATTTTCGTGTCCAATTCACCATCTTTCCCTATCCAAAAACCCAGATATTTAAATCTTTTAACTTGTTCTACCTGTTGGCCGTCTACACTATTACTGTGGCTATTGTATTTAGGGGATGTTGTCATTGTTTTTGTTTTTCTTATGTTTATTTTCATATTAACTTTTTGTAGTCCATCTTTCAAAATATCTATGTTTCGTTGTAGGTTCTGTTCTGACTCCGTTACTACTGCCATATCATCAGCAAACAATAGTTGACTTATTTTCACATTTTTTATTTTCTATTCTCCGATCATGTAAGTGTTCATTTTTGCTTTTGCCTTTTTACAGTCTTATCGATCACCATTGTAAAGAGCAGTAGGCTTAATTAATACTGACTACTTGTTTTAAACCCAGATTACTCTCAAAAGTCTCGGATTCCTCGTGATTCATTCTTACAAAGTTTTTATTGTCTTTGTACATTGGCCTGTAGGATTTCGATATCTTGCCTTGTCTTTGTATTTCTAGATTGAGTCAACTCCAAATTGCCTTTTAACTACAATTAGACTATTGTAACACTTTCCTGTTCCCAAATACTGTTTGGGAAAAACACTCTTTGTAAATAGTTTCAAAGCACTACGTTTACTCTAAATAGTGACTCTAACTTGATTGTCTTGATTGATTAACATTTTACGTTTAGGCGCGCTAAATCAACCATCTTTGTGTTATCTCTACATAAACGACAGAAAAGAGCTAAGTCCCATAACAGCCACCGAAAGACAACATTAATTAGGTTGACGAGCAAGATGTAGGTCGCTTTATGTGTGGGTTCTAGAAGAAATTGCAAAGGAGGGAAAGAAGTGAACAATGGGCGCCTACACGACGTGTTATGAGGTTTTACTCATTTAGATTGCTAAGTTATACTTACACACCAATGAATTATAATAATCTAAAAATCTAGAGAAGATATCTGGAATATCGCCTTATTACTGCAAACATTTGCCGTGAAGCTTGCGTTATTATATTTTTTTTTCAATTTCTTGCTTGTAAACATTTTGTAATCATTTTATGTTTATAAGTTTAACTAACTTGAATTCAGGACTTACAATCGAATATTTATGAAAACGTAACTAGCACCGTTTACTTTTTTTAAATTCTATTTTTGTGGTGATTTACAAAAAATTATATTTTATTATTTTTAAATTTCATGATATCTTAAATTTTGTCAGCAAAACCTCATAATGTCGTTATCGGTGTTCAAATCTCGCGCTCCTTTTAATGCTGATGACATGCAGCTACTAAAGCACACTTCCATTTTTTCTTCTTTTGGCTTTAATTTAATTCTAGTTATGCAGTACTACATGTATCATGTATATAATGTGTATTAATTATCTATCACTTTTAATAATGAATACCTAGAAAAGAAACTCTTGAGAATTCAGGGTAAGTCGGTAAATTGGTTAGTTTTCTTTTCGATTTTAAATGTTATCGTTAATGCGACAATTACAACATTCAGTTTAGAAGTTTTGTTTTGCTTCATATTGTCTTTCTACGTTTTTTTCTTTTATTGCAGAACATTATAAGTAAGACTATCTACTATTCTAGTAGTTTATTTCTTTAAGCTAGAATGTTTGCTTGATTTAACGCATCAAAAATATTTACTACGGATTACTGCATTGATCCAAAGTAATCAAATTATTACTTTCTACTTTTGCAAATATAATCAAGGGACTTCGTAAGACCCAATGGAAGCTACATGGAATTACTACCTAAGCTATTCAGATGCAATTTTCACAGAACGTTTAACTCTCCTCCCTTCTTTATTATTTTTGTATTATTATATAATGGACAAGTTTTCATTTGGCAAAAGCAAAAGCAAAGAATGTAATTTTTGTTTGCCTTATAGGCACTTATCGATTTGTTACTTTAACAAAAACGACTTATATCATATTTAATCGGTCTATCAAAAAACCTGTTAAAAAAGAATCTTTTTTCTTCTATTATGTCCTCTTTTTGCAGAACTGCAACCAATGAAAATGTCTGTAAAACTTACATTGCCTCATCTAGAAACCTATCTTATATCCTAAAATATAGCCGAACATCTACAATTCCTTCGATTTTGTGTTATCTCACGAAAGAGACAAATTACAGCATCTGACACAGCAGACTCGGATGTTTAAAGGAAAAGGATATTATTTCCTGTTTATCGACGTTTAACTTTACAAGTTTCCTTCCACATTATCTAAAAATACTACAACGTGAAAAGGAAAGAAATCAAAACGCACAATCTAACAGCAATTTAAACTTCACTTTTAGATTTCATAAGTAAAAACGATGGTGAACACATCCGTGGATCCGAATGTGATCAGAAAATATTAAGCAAAAAAGAATCTAGCGGCTTTGTATATAGTCCGAATTATCCGTTCCCGTATATGCCTAAATTAGTATGTCGTTACTTCATTTATGGTATGCAAGACGCCCAACATCTCGAAAGGGTTCGTCTTGAGTTTTTACGTTTTGAAATTCCTAAAGGACCTAAAGGAGAGTAAGTACAAGCTTAGATAGAGAATATATTTTTTTGTATTCAGTTTACCAAAAACAAAAATTGAATTAATTGCTAACTTGTATCAAAATTCATACCTAAAATTAGGCAGTTTATTCATCATAAAATGAAATTAGATTTATGCTAATGGCTTAGAAGTTCTAAACAACTCTAAAACTGCTGTAACATTTTGTCGTTCACGCAGAGTGATTAATATAAAGTACTTTCAAACTCATCTATTTAATTACGATTTTAGTTGCTCCGATGGATATTTGAAAATCTATTTGAAAGGTCAGGAAACTACGGACTCCTATGACAAATTTGATTACGAGATGTGTGGGGGAGACGAAACCAAACCTTCGGTTGTGGTATCTGATGGACCCCGACTTGTAATGGTATTCAGCAGTGGAGAACTTATGGGGCGTGGATTTAAAGCTAATTATACTTTTGAAACTGGTTAATATCAATTTATTTAATAAGTTATTGTTTGATTAATTTATAATTTTTTAATAGAATATCGGATACCTGGCACACCTGCTCCAGATGGCAGTTGCACGTTTACATACCGAAGTACTAGTAAGAAAAAAGGCGAATTTAACTCACCTAGATATCCTTCGAATTATCCAAGTAATACTAACTGTACATACCTCTTTTTGGGTACAGCAAACGAACAAGTTTCGTTGGTTTTTGATAATTTTAAAGTGCGAGCAGATTCTGCCAATTCTTCTCTTGGCTCCTATGGGTAAGTTACATGCCATTACCGGAAATTCTTTTCTTAAATACAAGTAATTTTTGCAGAGTTAACGTTTGTCAAGAAGATTGGTTAGAAATTTATAACACTTACCGCGACGGCACAGAAAAAGCTGTAGGGAGATACTGTGGTATGACAGCACCAGGTCCTATAGAGTCTAATCGTGGGGCAATGGGCCTAAAAATTGTGCTTCACGCAGACTCCGAAGGCGTTTATAGCGGTTTTAAAGCAAGGTATACCTTCGAAACGGCAAAATCAATCTTTGGTGATTGCGGCGGTAATATGAGCAGCTTAGAATATGGAGAAATCACTAGTCCAAACTATCCTAATAACTATGATGGACCGAGTAGAGGGCAAGCGTCGAAGATATGTAACTGGTATGTTACCGTAAAACCTAGGTACAAGGTTTTGCTCATTTTTGAGAAATTTGCCGTCGAAGGAGATCCTGAGGGTACGTATTCTTTTTACTTTATAGAATGCAAGTAGACGTTATTTATTATAAATTAACTGTTTTCATAACGCTAGTAAAATAAGTATAGTGCTAAATACAAATACAATCAAATCCTTGAGCATTTAATAGTGTTAGGGTTACAGATAGAAATCCCTTTTTTAACGGTCGTGTTTCATGTATTGGCAAATGCTCAACAAACAAATCAAGAATATCTTTTTTTTGTCCTCGCTAAAAACTTCAACCTTGAATTGACCTTATTTCTTTTATAAAAAATTTTTGTCTAATTATCGAATTAGCCTACTTTCTAATACGTTTTTAGAATTTCATCTAATCAAGATTTCACATTATTGTATAATTACAGGACGGGGTTGCCCAGCTGCTGTTCTTCGAATATGGATAAATTTAGCCGAAACACCAAGAGAGTTGTGCGGAGAAAAGAGAGCTACAGATAAATGGCAGTTTCTTACAGATTCAAATGCAGCTAGGCTTAGGTGAGTAATTTTTATTTTTGCTTAGAGCATTAACTCTTTTATTTCGTATCATTTATTTGAAGAATTAGATGCTTTTAACATAAGATACAATAATAATTAGTTAACAATAATTTGTTGGGGTTCTTCCAAATGAGTTTCTTTTCATAGTTCTGCCATTGTTACTTTGTGTTGTACATCATTGAGTTCAGTTTTCTAGTATTTTGATGATCGTACAGTCTACGTATTAGTTGTTTGTTTCGGTTGCTGCCTCTTTCTGTACTGTTATTTTGTTTGTTCTTTATTTGTAACATCTAGCTATTTTCAAGTACACCTGCAAGAAAATGAAAAGCAACAATATCAAAAAACAAATAAATAAGGAAATGTTAGAATAGAAGAAAGGCACAGAAAGGAAACTAGTAGAAAAGTGATAGATTTCAAAACGAACAAGAAAATGCTCCAATGAATTCAAATCTCAATTGAAATTCAAAATGACACGACGCGACGGCGACGTATAGACGCATAACTCTACCCAAATTGTATGCATTTCTAGATCTAAGCCTATCCAACCTGACAGAAGTAAACTTGACAGTTTCTTCTTACAGAGCTTTGGAAACGGGGATAATTGTCCATATTCTCAGTCTACACAAGAAAGTTCAGATTTCTACACTGAAGTATTACTAAATTGAAAATGTTAAACTCCACTCGTGTATACAGCTCATACTTTCTCAAACATGGCGTCTTGGTCTCTTCCACATTATTAAGAAATATTCTTCCTTCATACTATCAAAGACAGATGTCTCTTTAGGATGTAGTGGCTAATTGAAACTCAAGTTACTGTTAACCAGGCAAACGTCATTAAATTGAATTTGGACTTTGGTGTGCTAAGCACACTGCTCCTTCTCCTCTCTTCTTTACTCCTTCTGTAGATTTTCCTGTTAAGAATGATTGACTTAATATACTACCTGACGATTTCCACGAAGGGTTTTCGTCAAGGGGCGTAACAACTCTTTTTAATCCCGATTATTTTACGTTAAAAAGGTTACTTACTCAAATAACAAACTTGCTCATCAGAAACACAATCCGGCTTAAAAGAGATTCATCTCGTTTTCGCTGCAGGTGTCAATCAGCTTTAAGTCAGAGTTGGATATTCACATAAGGGGATAAAAAATAAATCTGCCGAATAGTTTTATTTAATCAAATACAACTAACGTCAATTAAACCAAAGTTGTTGGGCGCCAATGTTTTTTGTTTATAATAAAGGGAAGAAAACATAAATTCCCCAAGCAGATTTATGATTTATCAGTAAAACACAAAAACAACATAAAAACTCAAATAATGTTTTATTGTATTGCAAAAACCAAAAAAACAAATTATTTAAATCAAAAGATCAAGCAATAAACTTTATGCTTTTCTTAAAACAAATTGTGATGACGTCATCGTTATTTTACATTAAAAAACTTAATTATTTAATTGAGAGACCAAATAACATTTAAAAACTAAAACAATCTTGTTGTGTTCAATTATTTACATAAAGGGTCGCTAAAAAGTATGGAAACACGCTACCCCCGCAGAAACGGTAAGAGATAGACAAATGAAATTTGGAGATCTTAAAGTAGGCATTGTTTGTCTTGTTTTGCGAAGAGAGTTAAGATCAAATCTTCAACTGTTTTTTTCGTACGGCCGCCATCTTGAATTTCTTTAAATGGATCACTCTGTATATGACCCCATATCTCGATAGGGATTTTAAAGGCGAATTCAATAATATAAAGGTTCTTATACTTATCTTGAATATACCCGCGAAACAGCAAAGGCAATGGAACTAAAAAAATGATGTACGATTATTTTATAAGTAATTAAAGTAAAAGAAAACCGTAAAAATTTTGGCCTTAGCCTACTTATTTAAAATAATAGATCGATGCTAGGACAAACTAAAAAGGTGAAATAAGACCAAATAGTGACGAATTGATAATAACAAAAACACAATATAATTTTATAACAAGTGTTCAAAATGCGCTGCGTTAACTTCTTGGCAATGAAACAATCTCGTTTGAAATGTTCGTAAGGAATTTTGAAAATAATCGGGAGGAACTACTTGCATTACGAATCCGTCCTTGCAGTTAAGAAATCTTTGACAAAAGAATAGCGATTACCTCCAAAACCTTTCAATATAAGTATAGCAACCCATATATTATTGAATTCGCCATTAGAATCCCTATCGAGATATGGGGTCATATACAGGGTGATCCATTTAAATAAATTCAAGATGACGGTCGTACGAAAAAATAATTGAAGATTTGATCTTAACTCTCTTCGCAAAATATGGAAAACAATGCCTACTTTAAGATCTCCGAATTTCATTTGTCTATCTCTTACCGTTTATGCAGGAGCAGCGTGTTTCTACACTTTTTAATAGGGAAACCCCTGACAAAAGAACAGCGATTATCTCCAAAACTTTCCAAGATAAGTATAGTAACCTGTCATTGTCATTGTCTTGAAAATCCCTATCCAAATATGGGGTCATATATAAATTTAAAAAAATCCAATATGGTTGCCGTACGAAAAACCAATTGAAGATTTGGTTTTAATTGCCTTCACAAAACATGGCAAAAAATACCTACTTTGAGCTCTCCAAATTTCATTTGTCTATCTCTTACCGTTTCTGCGGGGGTAGCGTGTTCCCATACTTTTTAGCGACCCTGTATATCCTTTTAATAAAAAACAAACTTTAAATAAAATAGTTTGAAAAGGTCAATAGAAATGAACAATGCAAAAACAAATCTATAATAATACTTGTTTATATCAGCAATAACCTATTCAACGTTCAGGTTATACAAATATTTCTTTTAAACAAGTTTTCAAAAAATTCGAATTTAACACAAAAGTACAATTTTAATACACAGGTAATTATTATTTGTCGCACTCAAATTGGTTTAAACAATGGTATATGCACGTGCAAAAATGTAATTATAAACTCACCACTGACCCCAATGACCGAAAGTGGTTACGCCCATGGAATCTTCGGTAGCGATTTCAACATATTGTACCATATTACCTTATGCAAAATTTCAGCTCAACAAATTGTAGAAATGGTTACGTTGATAACTTCTTAATTTTCGCAATACCAAACCCAGCTTAACACTTTAACGACGATATTCTTTCTTAACCATAGTTCAATAAACAATTCCAGACGGCCAAATTTAATATTTACCATTGGAGGTAAATTTTAGTAACCACGAAATTCCAAAATTCGCTGCATTAATTACTTCAAAAGCCACTAACACAATTATTCGAAGGAAGTACCATATTCCATTAGAAATTCCACATTCAGCAGTAGAACTATACTAAACAAATTTTAAAACCAAGAACCAACCAACCTGTTGATCATACGACTTTTTTCACAACAATCCCTTGTCTCAGCTCAAAGAGGAAGGACCACGCCCAAGAAGAATCTCCCTTCCGCCAAATTTCAAAATATGAACTGACTAAAGTTATACAAAATCAAACTGAAGAGAAAACCAATGCCCTAAGGTGAAGATTCTACTTTTTTAAATTATATTAGAATTTCTAAAGAATTATCAAGTACAAATAAGATTTTTAGACGGGAAAATAATGAATATTTAAAAAAATGTTAAAATCGAACCGTTTAAGGATATTTCTTTAGGGAATTCCCCCCAAGACAATAAAATCCGCATTCCTATAAACGATGATTTTAAATAGGAAAAACTTGAAAATATAGGATTCCTAATTCAATTAAATCAATGGACAACTCAAATTTTAAATTCAACGATAAATTAGAAAAATTTAATTTAAAAAGTCGAGAGTACGCATCCACATTATTTTATGACAGTCTCGTACCAACTTAGAGTAATGAAATATTGGCGGGATTTTAGAAAATTTAAATGATTTTATGACGACGAGTAACGAACCGTTACAGGGGTGCCATTGAACGGTAAATTTTTATGTTCACATTCGGGAGGTCAAGGGTTTGAATCTCGGCACCGTTTGTTCTCATTAAGGCAAGTGCAGTTGACCGAAAAAGATGTCCAAGGTGGAAGTAGAAATGAAGATAACCCCTGTGGTGTTTAAATAGAAGAACCTGTCCACCTGTTTTAGCCGTTTCCTAATGAAGATCGGATGAATATGAACCACCAGGCTAATGAGGAATGGGTCTATTAATCACTGTATAGAGCAACTGTGTTATGTAATGTTCCGGCACTCTATAAAAGAAGCATTCACTAAAACAGTGTCGTTGAAGTATAGATTCAGTAGAGGATGATTCAAAATTTGAAAGCGCTGATGAACCTACCTATGTTGAACAAAATTGCAAAATAAGTTGATTTTGAAGTTCTGTTTCCACCTTATTTGATGTCTAGAAATTTCAAGACATTTTGCATTTTCTTGTAGCAGTCAACAGTATCGCAGGCTTACTTTGTCACTTTAGATGTCGATCAATAGTTAAACCTTAAAAATCTAGAAACAATACGAAGTTGTATTATTCAATATTGTATATTGATAGATACACATATACGTTGCAGAATTGAGTTCGAATGAAAAACTGATAGTGCATGCCAATCTGAAGTCAAGGATATTACTCACTAGGGAATTATGCAATACAAATCAGTAAGTCGCTTTACGTTTATAAGTCACATAAGTGTTTAAGGATATCATAGCATCAGGTGGTACTGTATGTTTTGTCCAAATCGACTAAGATGTCAATTGTTTACGCTCTTGAGAGACTTAGGCAGTGTACTGGATTTGAATCACATTGCCGGGGCAGATCGCTAAACAGTCTAAGGCGCTGCTTTTTCTACGTAATTTTTTCATGCTTCATAAGAGCGAGATGAATGGATAGTAACGACCGTAATTCTGATGACATGCTTTTGGGAGTAAATAGTACTATAGTACCCTTTGGGTCAAGTCATCATTCACAAACACCGTATACCTACTTTATATCAAATTACCGTGAAGGTGATGTTGGTAATTGTAAACAAGTATGCTTTCCAGGGCTCTATGTTGAATTCCAATACTGAATTATAGACTTGACTTTTGATCTGTTGAAATAGATTGTACTGCATATTTAAATCACGGTCTACAGGTACCAGACTTTGAAATAATGTTTGGAATGGTATCAACTATCACAGATGTAAATCTCCGGATAACTCGTCAGTTGTTTTTGCGGAAACTTTAATCAGTACAGTCCAGCATTTTCTATTTAGAGTTTTATCTCTCAGTATCCTCAACTATTCCTCACAAGATCATTTTTGTCTATTTACTGTATTTGTTTTAAGGATGAAGATCCAAAGTACGATATGATAAAAAATTCTTTAAAAATCTCTCAATTGCTTTTAATATTTTGATATCATGATTTTGTTAGATATTAATATTGTTTGATTATTCCAGTTTTACAACAGCAGATAAAGCAGTTGGTTCAGCAGGGTTTAAGGTGATTTGGACAGAGGTTCAAGAAGGTCCCGGTTGTGATGAGTTCCAGTGTTTGAAGACCGGTTACTGCATTCCCAATAAGCTCAAGTGCAACAAGATGAACAATTGTGGGGCTGACGATGATTCCGATGAAGCCGACTGTGAGTGACACAATGGTTACTATTTTAATAATACCTAATAATAAAGGAAAATTTGCCCATAAGCAAATTTCGTTTGTTAGGTATAACTTTTATGTTCAAAGAGATAAACCTTTTATTATGATTACTGTTATTGTACTATTATAATAGTATATGAATATTTGCTTTTTTGGCATGCTCTTTATATTTCTCTAGAATTTATTTTTTTTTGTTTTCATTCACTAATTGTTATCCAAGACCCATTGTATACTTTATTATTGAGTAACATGATTGACTTTTGAAAGTGTTTTTACATAGATTCGTTTTGTTTTTCTTTTTAGTTTTAATTTCATAAATTTTTTAAGTGTAAGTTATAATTTGCTTGTCAATAGACTGTAAAATAATAGAAATAGTTAATACATGTCTATTGATAATGCGAATAGCACAACATCGATTATCCTATATGTAAATTATGATGTAGTTACAGATTAAGTTCGTCGCTTTATGAAATGATTTTTATTGTTATCTATGTAGATAACTTATGAAGTGACAAATTTCAAGTGTAGCATACTCCATAATAGTATAATATATTTGATGTTGTGCGCCAATAACAGAACAAGTGGTGGCAGGTGTTGTGTATGTTCAGGTGGGTCTCGTGCGCCCTTTGTGATAGCATCCCCTTCTCTCCAGCTCCTGCCACCACTGTGCTTGGTGGCACTGCTGCTGGCGTGATGCCCTCCAGAACAGCATGCTTCTCTCACATTCACGTGAGTCTTTTTTCTTACCTCTTCCTCTTTACTTAAACAAACAAAGAAAACTTCATTCATTGCACGCTAATTTTCGTTTCTTATATCACCTCACTGTCTGTATTTTGTTTTGTCATATGAATCATTTATAAGTAACATATACATATAGTATTACCGTTTATGTTTCTGTAGATAAAACTTGAAACGTTACTACGTATATTAGATAGTTGTGAAATAATGGCCATAACAATAAACAAAATTTTTGATTAATCTAGTTAACAGAAATTATCATTCATTGGACTATAAAATTTAAAATAAATTTTAACATTTAAATTTAAATTCGTATTTCCGTCACTCTGACGTCATATTTACGTCGCTAATGAAGTGATCGATAAGTGACTAGAATTTCACTTCAAAATGGAATCTTCCGACTGGAAAATTTTGGGCTACGTAATCATAATTGCGTAAATTTAATTAATTAATTTAAATCACTGCAGAGAGTACCAGTTTAAGATATGAATATTAGAAAACGACCATAGATGTAATCAATATTCTGTTAATTCAATAATTTAAAATGTTATACTGTTAAATACTAGATTAGAATAGTGCTAGTAAAATGAAATGAGAAAACGAGAAAAATAAGAAATTTTCAGAATTGTGGTTATAGAGTAAAACACACGTACGACTTTGAACATTAGAACCTTGTGGAGATTTTTCAGATTTAAGAGAGAAGGAGAGAGAGATAATATGAAAACTAGCACTGAAGACTAAATAAACTACCAAAATACTAAAAGCATTAAAATGCTGGAATTTAAAACACTTAGCCATTTATACGTATCTTTAAGGTTACGATCTCAAAATTGTAGATTCTTTGGTAGTCTTTAATCAAGAAAAGCAAAATGTTTGCAATTTATCTTTCAACGCAACTAGTAGAATGTTTACAAGATGCAACTTGACTCGATCAATCTTTGTAAATTTTATTTAGCTAGAGTTGATCAAGTCTAATCGATCTAAGTTTGTTGATAACAACTACCTTTAAGCTGAGTTTCCACAGCGCATTATTCACCAAATCATGAATTGTTGTCGGTCATTCTAGTTATGACACTACAAGATTGGAAGATAACGGTTTGATTAAGGATCGCTTCTTGTCGACTAATGGGGTACAAACCAAAGACAAGAGTTGGCAAACAGTTTGTCCACAAACCTCCAACGAGCTTGCAGTCTGGTTTTGTTTAAGAATAGTATGTATATTTTGAAGTGAGAGCTAGAAGCCGAGGTATATGATGCTAGATTTAAAACTTGGAAGATCATGTAAAAATAATCAAAGCAGAATGAGCTAAATCAGAACTAAAATGTTACGTTTATAAATGTAGTAGGAGGTCACGTAGACAAACAGACTGAAACGCATTATGTGAAAAGGTTCATTATCTAACCATTGTTTAGCGCACAAGTACAGAGTGATCAAAATGAAAGTGTATCGTAGTCGCCTTTGACATACGATAGCTGCAAACATAGTTTAATAAATTACAATATTAGCTGTCAAATGTTGTGGTTACTTTTGAAGAATATTCTAAATATATCTTCAATTATTACAGAAATATGCTTCTAATAAATAAATCTTTGTTGTTAATTTGACAAGATTTTGACAGCTAACAAGTGCATATCAACCTTAACTTACGCCTTACGCTTTTTATTCCAAAAGCCTTGTATTATTTGTATTTTAATGTAGCTGTTTGATCAAGTACTGGAAACCAAGTCACTACACTCTGCATATTAAGATTTGCCATGCTCTCCTATTATTAAATGTAATAGATCTTTGTGGCTTCTTTTAGCTTTTAACAAGTAAGAACATTTGGTGGTGGTGGAAAAGTCAGTAGATTGATTCATGCTGTTGCTCTACGAAATGATTTCAGTGAGTGACCATCAAGTCTTTCTTTAATTTTCATATTGATAATAGAGAATGAAAAAAAATGTAAATAGATTCAATGTTATCACTTAAGAAGAGCTTATTTCTAGTGTTAGGCGCCACAATTCTGTCAACATTATTACTACTACTTTCAATGGAAAGAGAAAAACGTCAAGAAACTTCTTTGAGATTTTAGGCAGAGTTTATAACTCTGATCCGAATCTTTCCAATTCCAAATTCTTTTCTGAACCAAAAGTATAGCTGGGTCATCAATAAATTTTAGAAGTATTGAATGATGATCTGATATTTGATGGTTTTAGTGAATAGTTTTATGTGAATTTGAATTCAAAGTCATTATTCATTACATTTGAGGTAAACTTACTAAAATCCAAATTATCGGCTTCACTTTTTTATTGTTTCTTGTACTATAAAATACAAAAGGAACTAACTAGAATAACTAAAAGCAGCAATCTACTCGTTTGATAGTATTATACACAAAAGTTATACTGATTGAAAATTAACTAATCGATAATTTTAGCTAGCAAGCACACGTCATATTGACGTCGAAAACTGGTAAAGATTGCTTTATTGACATCAAATACTATAGTAGACCCGACTTAAGCTTTTCAAATGATTTGACAAGATATACCTTGTTAAATCATATTAATATGAAATCTAATAGCAATATAAGTCTCTCTTTTTTATAATATGTAAAAGAGAATCTATAGTTATGTATGAGAATAAAATACGAAGGTTGTTTAGTCTAATGTCATCTCAAGTAAACCAAATTGAAACATTAAAAAATAAATTTTGTTTGTTTTGTACGGGATTAAACTACTCTGTTTGCTTATTGCTTTTTAGCTTTTGATTGGCCAAAGCGAGAATTGTTTGAATCGATGTATCTACTTAGGTTTCTCTACTATAGTACTGATAAGATATTATAGCCGAATAGAATAAGTTACAGAAAAATAAAGAAATTTATATTAAATAATTCCTTATTGTTTTTTTGTAGATAACCTAGAATCTTCTAATGTAGAATTTGTAATTGGAATGCATTATTTGCAAGGCTTATACGTTCCAAATGTAAATTATAACCATTCAGATCCAACTATGTTATTTTTTTAAGTATTGTATCAGCGTTGTGGCTGCGATCTCGTTGATATAATTACTTTTATCTACAGAAACATATACGCATACAGTGTAAATTTATATTTGCTGTGTATAATTTTAAAATAATTCTCATGTAAATGTACAGGCGGATTAGAAGCGCCAAAGGATGACCATACTATAGTGACGGCTTGTTCAGCAGCAGCGATCGTTGCGGTCCTGGTAATGTTGTGCGTGCTATGTCACAGGAAACGACGACGACGCCAGCGACGTCTACAGCGGCCGTTTCCGCTGCCCATACCCGGAGGATCGGCACGGCGACCTCCACAGCACGTTTGCGAAGAGCTTGGCGAGCGTTTTGCTAGTGTGGACAGTGTTTGATGGTGGCTTCCTCTCGGTTGTTATCGTTACTGCCGCCGCCAGCAATACTCTACACTTACAGGGTCGAAAATGACTTGAAAATGCGTGTTTATAAATATAAAATAAAATTAGCTGTTGGTTTGTTTTACATGTTTCTAAATATACTTAAAAATGATATCGTTATCAAATAGATAGTACTACTCTGGTGATGACTCCTCTCTCAGCTGTTTTATTAGCTGTTGGTTTCTGTTTTTTATTTTCAGTGACAGAATTTTCTTAAGACAATCGATAAGCAGAATAACGTTTTAATAGAGAAACCATTAAAATGTATTGTTACACATAAATGTGTAATGACATTCATACAGGGTAATACGTAAATGGTAAAAACTATGTGTTGTTACACTTTCAAAGGATACAACTAATAAGGATGATATTATTTAAAATAATTTTAAATTCTCGTGTTAGTTCTTCTTTAGTTTCTAGAAATATAAAGCGATAAAGAAAATGATAACTGTAGATAGCGCTAAAAATAAAGTTGCGAAATAATAGTAGATTTACCTAAGAAATATTCATTGAATGATTGTGCCGGTTCTTGAATTAGATTGATTTAGTTTCTTATACTCTTAGTAAGTCAATTGATGATGCGTTGTGGCTTAGTTATTCTTTTGTCAACTGCCTTACTTTATGTAACCTTTACTTTCTTTATGTCTCTCTGCTAAAATGAATTATTGCTTTTGTATTTCTGCATTTGCATTACAAAGCTTCTGTTGATAGTGGTTCCCATTCAAATATTATAACTGATCTAATATGCGTGCAATTAAATCTAGATGCTGTTACATGCTTATTCCAAAAAGTTTAAAGGATTCAAATTGTAGGAAAATTCCAAAATCTCCGTATCCAATGGGTTATTTTCAATACGACACATACAAAAATCTTCATTTCATTTAAAAATTATTCCAAAGCTGAGAGAGAGTCTGACTTGTTGGTTGGACAATCACTAACACCGTGTATTGCTGACGGCTGGCCGGTGTCCGTCTCAGCCTCGGCAACACTTGTGGAGTCAATAAAATAGTGCAAACATGAAAAAATGTTTTTAAAATGATATTAAAAAAGACACAATCGGAAAAAATATTTTTCAACAATGACGACAATTCATTATTTAAACAATAATATAGTAATTAATAAATTACGCGTTCATAACCTTTTACATAACATAAATGTTTTAGTGCGACGTATACGCAAGACGTAGAGTTGAATATTGTTGAAGAAATAATAAAAAAAACACTTACCTACGTGATGATGTTAGAAGCTGGTGAAAACAGTTTCATTTTTTGTAGATGTTAACTTTGAACATAGAATTGATAAAAAAGTTAATATTCTAGGAATTAAAAATCACGTTTACACTAATTTTTAAATTAAAACATAGGAGTGACTTCAATGATGAAAATTGAAGAAAAAAATAAAACAAAAATGTTTTTTGAGCGCCGATACTTTCGAGATGTCTCGCAGAAGGTATTATATATCACAAATTCATTTATATATACATTTTTTCAATAAATAGCTAGATTTTGCACGTTCGCACAAAATATTCAAACCAGAATCGTAGTAATTTAGGCGAGTTTAAATGAGAATAAAACATCATCCAAACTATCGACGTTCAAATTGTTGCAAATTTTTTTAAAAACACAGGTGCTCTAAATTTTATTTTTACAACGAATACCATCTTCCTGGCGCTTTAGATTTGAGAAAAACACCAGCGTTAAAGTAAAACTAGAAAACAGCAGGCGGAGCGAACTGAAGAAAACCTCCTCCAATACCTAAACTGCCGTGTGTAGAATTTTTTCAGTCGTTTACACATTTTTATTAAAATTTACTTTTTTGCTTTTTGAAAATGACGCTTAACGTTTGTGAAAGAGGCAAAATTTTGTCTCGTGATGTTTGTTCCAAAGTTGTTATTAAAAATTGCTGACTGATGGTGTAATCTACTTCCAAATAATAAACTTTTGATTAAAAAAGAAATCTAGATACGAAATAATGCGTCGTATTATTTCTATATCAATATTATGTTTAAAAAAAACTTAATTATCTAGTAAATATTGGATTGCACTAAAGAAATATGCTCAGTTAAATTGATTTTGACTTGGTTTATGCCTTTTTAGAAAATTTTGAGAACTTGTTATATTGTAGAGAGTGATCATGTTTTATTAGAAGAACTATAAATATCGACTTCCATTATATTAAAGAATACACAAAACACCAAACATTTTTATGTTTATTTTAAACAATTTATAGATTTATTATTGGAAATGAAAGCCAGAAAGGATTTTGTTTTGTATAGTAAAAATTCTATTTATGGTTATTGGTATTACTTCTCATTATTGGGCTTCCGATATAGACTCTTCTAAGTCTAGTGTGTAACCAGTTGTCTCCCACGGTGCATGCTGCTGCACAAATACTACTGCACTGCAACGCCATTAGAAATTATTGGAAGTCACTGGTAATTTAACTGAGTATAGCAGTTGATAATCATTTTCTCTTTGTAAATGTTGAAAATGTTTTGAAACACCTTTTAAAACTTGATTATCTTATATCGTGTAACAATCTTCGACTGGCGACTTTTAGTGAAATAACTATCTGTATCATATTTTCCTGGATTTTTCCTTGATGTTGATAGACGGCTGAAGAACTTTCTCTATTTCCATAGTGTATATCTTTAAATAGAACAACAATTCTATATTATTAGTTGTTAGCTTTAACATTCATTGTTCCAAGTATTTTTATTATTGTTTGTCTATCATTACATACAATTAACTGATAGCGTATTTGACGTGTAGTCATGTTTTCAAAACATTTTCAAAAAAATTCTATCTAAAATTTACAATCTAGTTGAAAATCAATTTCTTTGATTAAACTTTGTTGTCGGCACTGCAGAAAACGTTGTATAATTATATGGTTAAAATATGAATAAAATATAGTCGTGAGGCTCGTATAAACTGATTGTGTAAGATATTTGTGTAAAACTAAAAAAATTAAACGCGTTAGAAATAATGCACTGACTGAAAAATTAATATAATTTTAAGTTTATCGAGAATAATTTTTTATTAAATGTTGCATGGTCAGGCACTAATATTTTGTAGATATTATACAGGGTGTAAATATAATTGAGTTTGTAATGATTATAAGTTATGGCTTTGAAAAGCTGTATCACATTATTAATTGTAAATTCTATATCTAGTAGAAATTAGTATAAATTATATAAGAAAATATAAAACACCAACCTCTTTAATTATATTGTATTGTAATGTTGTCTTCCTATTACAATCAGTCATTGCATTCTTTCAAAGTAAAATACTTTATATTGTAGGATAGTTTAAAAATATCCTAATATAACTGCAACGTTGTCCGTTTGCCTTTTTTTACAGCTATAAAATTATTGAACAGACTTTAGCTAAAATATGCACAAAGAATTGAATAGAACTGAAGGGTCGTACTGTGTCAATTCAACCAACGATCCACTTTAGAAAATCAAAATCTGTAAAACCATTCAGAAATTCTTTGAAATCAAGGTTATAATGACTTATTATTTCTGTACATGAACGAAATTATTATGATAATAAAATCTGAGGATTTCCAAAAACCAACATTTTTGAATATGTTTGGTAGTTATTTTGACTTTTAAGCAGTGGTTTTGTTTGTTGATGAATACATCTAAATAAAAACTTTCCACTAGCAAAGTACTTTAAATACGTAGTTAACCAGATCTCAGATACTGGTTGACTTCACATGGAATGATCCTCCAGTTCTATCTGAATTTATATGTTAAAATGCTTAAATTTTGGCTGGAACATTATTCTGGAAGAAGAAACTTTCACATGTGCAAACTTGAGTTTTAATTTCAAATGTTTTGCGATAATTTTTATTCAAGTCAATTCAACTTTAAAACAGCCTGTGATTTAAACATTTTAATTTATAATTTAACAGTGTTACTAAACCACAATAAAGTTTAAAAGAATATTAAGTAGGTTAAGATCTTTTTTTCTTCTACTGAAGCACCAGTGTAAGTGTATGAAAATATTGGAATCACTCTGTATCACTTTTTAGCGCACAGAAAAAGTAAATCACTTATTTGGTAAATTCAAGCTTAAATTTTTTTTTGATAAAGAATCTTAAAAATAGAAAGTTTGTTTTTAGTAAAGAAATCTGTTTCTAGCAAGAAAAAGCTTTTTAGTGCGTCTTTTATAATAGTTGCGAATAAATTGCAATAATTCATATAAACCGTTTATGCTTCATAATAATTAAGAAAAATTTCTACAATGATAAAACATAATCAGGGTAGTCTTCTATTAAACTTTTGTTACATAAACAAAAGATCAATTTATTTAAGAAGTGTAATAATAATATAATAATAATAATAGTAAAGAAGACTTCGTCAGTTTAATAATGAACATTATTATTATTATGTATTTTACTCCTTTTTGTTACATTGCAATTGATAATCGTATAAGGATAGTTCTTAAAAAACTATGCTACAGACTGTTCAATAAAGTAATAAAAAATTAATAGGTAAAATGTTTGGTCGATTGGATTGGTTGCAGTAGCATTGTATGAGTGGGCCTCGGCCAATAAATTGTTACTTAGGATATAATATTATTTTTTAAATATTATCCACTCGCCATAGATATTTATATATTGTATGTATGTATTCATACATAATGCAGTTGTGCAGTAGTGACGGTGTTCGTGTTAGGTACTTATAGTCAGTCACTGTCATACACAAGTAATTCACCTTATCAACTGCTTAAACATATTTTCCTTATATAAATCAACAATTCACTTCCACGATTTAAAACAGTTTAATATTCCTCTTAACAGTACGTAATTGTTTTGGTTGACTAATTAATTCTAATTTAAAGAAAATATGTCTGCAGTTGATAGAAACAGCAGCACACAGCAGCTTTCATATTAAGAAACCACACACGTGCAACTGCGCACCTTGTTAACGACTTCTAGGCTGCTCTTTTCAAAAGGAGCATTTTAAGTGCCAAAAGTATGTAAAAAATACGAATTTCGAAAAAATTTAAGAACGTAAATTAATCTTTATATGCTATAACACGTTTGGATATAATTCTAATATCGTTTTTGATCAAAATCTAAATTAATTAAAAATGCAACTCGGACACACGTATTAAGTAGCATACTTTTGGTATAAAAAATAATTTAAGACACAGAATCTGCAAATAAAAATAGTTTTCAGGTCGTTCAGGTATTTGTTAACACTGTATAAACTCTAACCTCAAGTTCTGAAAATTATTCTTATTTCAAGGTTACGTAATTGTATTTAAAAAATTCTCATCTCCATCAATATGTTATTTGTTAACCTAAAAAATGCTGTTAAGTAATATTAAGGGGAGTCGCAAGAAAACTGTAATATATTAAAGCTCATTGCGACTAGAAAAAAAAACGATAAATAAAAAGTGTATCTACTATAAGTGTAATGTTTAATATGAAACTCGTAAAAAACGAATCCATCGGTTAGTTAGTAAACCAAAATTAATAAACAATTAAACTGTTCTTTAGCATTTCGATTATTGTTTAGTTGGTTTTCTCTTTTTCTGTTGTTAGCTGTTTGGTTTCTTTAACCTCAACGATGGAAATGTGCAACTAAATGGTAAGCTAAGCAAACCTATGTACTGAATGGTAAATATCAGTATTATCTTACTAATTTATAAACTTTGTTACGATCCAAAACGGATTTGGTGAGCCTGCTAATTAACTCACACAGAAACAAAGATCTACTAACAGACTAGCTCATAGTCGAAGATGGAGGAGTCCATACCAGTAAAATATTATATAAAATGACCACACTTAAAAAATTAACTTAATGTTCATGGATTAAATTAAAACGCTAAATTGGGACAATCACGTAGTACATGATGTTAAAATCATTTCAGCAGATAATTACAGATGAAATTGTAAAATTTTGTTTACTTAATATTGCATAAAACCGAAAATTCATGTAACTGAAATTTACCTTGTCTACAAAAATAAGTTCTGTGAAATTCCAAAATATACATTATTATGGTGATTAACAAACTAAATTCCAGTTAATGAATAATAAAAAATCAATATTATGCATCCCTTAGATGAATTGTTTTAATGAAAAAAACTTTGCATTTCTCTCTTATTTAATAAAACTTTATTACTTTTTAAGCATAAAACACTGAAAATGATAATTCATCTTAAATACCAGCAATTTCTTCGTTATCACGTGATAATCAAATGCTCAAATAAAATGTCTAACTCTTGAATATGTATCGTCAGATACGAGCCAAAGAAACTTTATCAAAAATCATATGAATTATACAAAAACCGCACTTCCAAACGTATAGATGAAAGAGATCGGTGATTTTTTATAATGTTATGATGCTTTATCTGGCTGTCTAGAACCAACCAAGTACAATACTAACTTGCATTGATAATATATAAAAATCTTGAGGAGTCAGTACAACGAACGTTATACCTTTTATATCCAGTGGGCATTTTTGTGAATGAAATATCGTTAAAGATTACATTAAAACAACTATTGGTGATTTTTGGTATAGCATTTTCTTGTTAATCATCGAAATGTCGCGGTTATAGAAGCTGATAGCTTCTCTTCAGCCTTTTAGAAGAAAAAATGATGGGTATGACCGATCGAAATGCTCCTATAAATCGGTATGGGTGCGGCCAGGCAGGCAAAGGCCCGGGGAAGGAGATAAGGCCCTCCAGTTTGGTATAGCAAGAGGTTGGGATTCTTAAATGTCTTTAATACGTAAATCAAAAGATTACGGTAAATTATTGGATCTTTTTATTAACTCAGAGAAATTTAATGAAAGTTAACCGATACGTATAACGTTTAATTCCATTTACAATTATAATTTTCATTTGGTATGTAATAATTTCCATTTTTTAAATCTAAACTTCAACCTTGAAGATCATTCCATCTCCAGCACCAACATAAAGCGTACTACCAGCTGGGTTAGCTGCTATAGTATTAACACAAATCCCCATATTGCAGCTATCAACCATTTCAGCAGGAGCAACATTTTTAACAATCTTCCACTTCTTTAATATTTTGTCCCAACCGGCAGTAAAAAGATAAACTTCGTTATTGATTACCGTTCCACACAATGCATTTATAATCATCTCATGAGCATCCTATCATTTACAAACCAATAATTAGATTAAATTAGATATGTTGTTTTCTTGTACAGTAAACAATCTTACCGGAATCATTCCAACTGTATCAAAGTCAGTTTCTTTTGAGTTGAGCTGAATGAAAATATCTTTTCCTGATCGACTTGGGAAGCATAATTTGTCAGCAACCACACAAAGTGGAGCTCGTCCTTCGATTGCTTGCAATGTTGCTATTTTTTTCTGACCTAAAAGTATCATAGTACTGTCTGTTTGACCATTTATTCACAAAGTTAATTGTTCAGTACATCAATAATAAAACAAAACAAATCACAGGTTATTTGAAATAGGGAAAATCTTGATGTCTCGTAAAAAAATTATTTTAGTAAAATCTCTAGTTGTATTAGTAAACTTTTAATTAGTTTAAAATAGTTATTACTTTAGAAATACTCTTATAAAAATACATACTTGGATTGATTTCTGATATTATCACATATAGATCTCTAGCTGTATAGACAAGATCGTTGATTGCT
>VTPC01020874.1:0-90942 GCA_011009095.1 Ignelater luminosus | reverse complement strand
AACAATTCTGTTATGGGGTGCATGATCTCTAAAATTCCAACTATTTTTCCCTTTTCGAATATTTTAACCTGAAAGAGCAAAAGTACAAGTTTATAGTTATTAAACTGTTTCCAATAATTTAGTTTAGAAAGAATTGTGTAATTATCTTATTCAAAATGTTTAAGTTCAGGTACAGAGAAAAAAATAAAGCATCTCTAAAAATGCAGAATATTTTTAAATAATTGCTATCTAACATTACAAATGTTTGTTTTTAAAACAATATGTGATATAACATTATACATGTACTTTATCAATGTTTGCTCATCTTTTTGTGTTGTTTGCAAACACAGTTTACTTTGAGGTTTCATACAACTATGTTATAAAATAAATGGTCTTGGAAAAAATGTAATCTTGTTTGCAGATTCTGGAGAGTTGTAAAGGGTTTTCCAATAAGAGGTGTTATTTTGAATAGCCCGCTATTTCGGTAGATGTCACTTTTGAAGCTATCATTCTTTGACATTTGACAAGTAGAAACTACGCCATTAATAAATATGGAACGATACACGCTTCAACAACGCATTGAAATTATTAAAATTCACTATAAAAATGGTGAAAATTTGGCAGAGACGGTTCGTAAAACTCGAACATTTTTGGGTCACCGTGAAGCACCTTGTCGGACCGCAATACAGAAATTGGTGAAAAAATTCGAGCTCTTGGGACAAGTTAGTGATGTGAAGAATAAAACCCGTGCACGTCGCTCAAGAACAGCCGAGAATATTGCTGTTGTAGCCGAAAGTGTTAAAGAAAACCCAGGTTTGTCCATTCCTCGTCGTTCTTTGGAATTAGCCATTCCACAAACGTCATTACACCGTATTTTGCATAAAGATTTGGGTCTTAAGGCTTATAAAGTCCAGTTAACACAAGAACTCAAGCCGGCCGATCATCAACAACGTCGTGTCTTTGCTGATTGGGTCGTTGAAATGCATGAAAATGATCCAGAATTCCATCGAAAAATCATCTTGAGTGATGAGGCCCATTTCCACCTCGGTGGCTTCGTCAACAAGCAAAATTGTCGGATCTGGGGCTCAGAAAATCCAAGAGTTATTGTTGAAAAGTCTCTCTATCCTCAACGTGTGACTGTTTGGTGCGGTTTATGGTCCGGCGGAGTCATTGGACCTTACTTTTTCGAAAATGAGGCTGGAGCAACAGTTACGGTGACTGGATTGCGCTATCGAGAGATGATTAACGATGTTTTATGGCCGGAATTGGATGGTATTGATCTGGACAACGTTTACTTTCAACAAGACGGCGCTACGTGCCACACAAGCAACGAAACCATTGATCTTTTACGGAAAAAGTTTCCGGACCGTGTTATCTCTCGAAGAGGTGATCACAATTGGCCACCGAGATCTTGTGATTTAACACCTTGCGACTTCTTTCTTTGGGGCCACGTGAAAGAGAAGGTCTACGCCAACAGCCCAGCGTCGATTCAAGACTTCAAAGATGGAATTCGTGAGGCTATCGAGGACATAGGGCAGCCACTTTGCGATTTGGTTATGGAAAACTTCATGAAAAGGATATTGTCCTGTAAGCGTGGTGGTGGTGGTCATTTGCCTGATGTTATTTTCCACTATTAACGGCATACCTTCCTCTTTATAATGAAATAAACATCCGATCATTTATATTAAAAAATGGCACTTTTCTTTGAATATCAAAATAACACCTCTTATTTTAATAAAGGTGTATTGCACGAAAGGTTCTATTTTATGTATTTTCTAATCAAGCCAACTTTAGATCTCAATCTTGCCTAGGTAGAAAACTGCATGCGATTAGAAAGAGTACAAAAAATGGAAATTTTATCGTATCTTTCTGTTTACACAACTATTCAATACTTCTAGAGAATCAAATTAAAAAAAATTGTTTCTTCTAATTTATCTGACTCGGTGCACATGACGCTACATACAGAATTGATGGAGTGTAACTGATTGAACTTACACAACAGGGTTGGGACTTTAGGTCGACGGAAGCCCCTCAGTACGAGGATGGTTTGACAATTAAGGTAAACGAAAGAGAAAAAACAATTGCTCAAGTTAAATTTTATTTATTTTTCAACGTAACTACCTTTTAATTCGGTACACTTCGCCCAACGATGTTCTAGTGCAAGTATTCCATTTTTATAAAACAATTTGTCAAGTTCTGCATAACAATCATTTCCAGTATCCATAACATCAGCGTTACATGAAAATTTTTTCCCTACAAGCCATTTTTTCAGATTAGGAAACAAATGGAAGTCGCAGGGAGCCATATCGGCCGAGTAAGGCGGGTGCTATAGTAATTCAAATTTTAATTCGTGTATTTTAGCCAGTGCAGTGCAGAAAAGTAGTTTCTTCTTGGCCGAGTGTGGTCGTTCTTTCTTGATTTTGTCACTCAGTTCTTGCAACAAGTTCGCATAATACTCCTCGGTGATTGTTTTTCCTTTTTGCGGATAATCTGTAAAAATGGCTCCCTATGCATCCCAGAAAACAGTGGCTACAGCCTTCGTTGCTCCCGGTTTACTGCCTCAATTGTTCCTTCGTCTCCGTTGTGTGGTGGTGGATTCACTATTCTTTTCATTTTTACGTGCTCTCTTTCACGACTTGTCAAATACAAACTACGCTATTTAATCAAATTGTTATTTGACATTTGCTGGTTTGAAGGATGAAACAAAAACCAGCGAGAAAACAATTTTTTTATTAATATTGTCATACGTACTTTATTTACCTTACTTATCAAACTACCCTCGTAAGTATGAGTATATGCCAGGTATACACTCAATAATATAGTAAATACGATGTTTAATAACGATCTGTTAATATTTAGATAACTATACACTAAATACTTAATTATAATACCTATACTGGCTACATTTCCAAGCAGAATAAATAAATTAGTCTGATCAATGACATGTGGCATTCCTAATTCGCGATGTATAACAGAATGTTGAGCAGTTTGTTTTGAATTGTTTGAAGTGTTTTAATGTTAGTGTGGCTTGCATTACACTACACTTCACAAGCGTATGTTAAATAGGCGGAACAAAATTTTCTAAAATAAAACAAATACATTCTGGACGCAGTATTGAATTACGGTTTATCAATAGTTATAACATCCGAAGTGGAACGTAACACTGATTTAATTTATTAATTTATATGAATACTTCAATCAAATAATTTGATATCTAGGAAAATATCTAACCACTTGATGAAATAGGTGGTCTCGATTTGATTACCTGGGAGTTCGTAGTTAAATCCGGAAGATCTATTTTTCTTTACCAATGTAAAACTTTTTGCTTTACACTTATTAAGGCCTAACTTACAGTCCCCTAAACGTTTTCTCCATTGTAGCTTCCTAAATAGACACCAACGCAACATACCTTTAAAATAATATTTTAGAGGGCATACTGCCAATATTTTTTTAAATTTCTGAATAAAAAATCAACAGATTTTCAGTCTTTATACTGAAAATAAGAATTTTCTGTATTTCCCTCTTAAATGGCTTTAGAAGCAAACAATTTCTAAATTTCTATATAAATAGCAATCGTGTAATTTGAAAAAAATGTTTCTCACAAAATGCAGAAATTAAATTGTGAAATGTTAATGTCATGAATGACAAACTGCAGAAATCTTCTTACGCACTTGAATTCATACCTTTAGCGAAATAATATTCGCCTTAAGATGTTCCACTTAGACAATCAGTCTTTCAGTTTATTAATATCTTCTTGTAATGAACTAATGATTAACAGCTGTATCAAGGTTCTCATTCTGAAAGGAAATTGCTGTATCAATAGCATATAGCCCTATTACATCAATGGTGATAGTAGTGAGTCGTGGACGAAACAAACTCAAAACTGAGCCCTGTGGCATTCCGACTCAAATTCTTCGTACCCAGATAACTGATTGTTTATATCAACTTGGAAGGTTCGATGGTGTAAAAAAGAAGAAATGATTAAAATTAGATACTGAGGAAGATTGGTTTGTATAGTGTATTTCTTTTCTACTATTTTCCAATTCAAGGTCATACATTTTTGGCATGAGGTTGGCACTTTGTCACTGACACTGATAACTTGGATTTTAACAAATTCTCATACGATTTAGGTACATATACATTCAGATTGTCTGGTTTCTTTAATTGCAGTTAATTTCACTGATGTATTTTCTTATGTTTATATACGATTTTTACAGTTTATTTGTAATTTGTTCCACTAAATACATACTTTCTGGACTATTGACACCATTATTTACTACAACCTCACATTTACATAACCAATTTAATGGTTATGACCATTTTTGTACACAGACAGTTATACCACCGTTATTTATTCTGGAATTCCAATCAGGAGTGCAATGTTTTCCAAAGATGCCGTGATCTTGAGTTGTTAAGTAGGAAGAAAATAAACTGTACATTAAGCAATGGCTGTGTATAATTTTCTTCGAAAGCCAGTTTCGGTTATTCTCTTTATTATTTTGGCCCGATGAACGGTGGAATGATGTGCCCTAAATCCAAACTGAAGCTCAGGTAACACATCTTTTTTAGTTAATATTTTATTTGGGCGGTAATGAATAACTTTTTCTAAGAGTTTGGACAGTATACACAGCAGGCTATTGGTCTGTAGTTTGAGATGCTTTTTCGGTTTTCTTAGGCTTTTTATTTTTTTTGTCATCGTTAACTTTTTTGTAGGTTCGATTCACTGTGTGATAATGAATAGGTTGCAGTCGTGAGAAATGAGACTAGCTCAATATTATTGTCCGAACCGAGTTCAGAAAGAACTAATTGGGAGTAGCAGGCAAGGTAAAATCTTTGCTGACAATGATGTTTAAAATATTCGGTTGATAATCAGCTCGTTTGGGAAATATGTATAACCAGTTGGAATATTGACATCAAGGTTTAATTTTGCAGAAAAATTAAGAAATCTAATTTTATTTGAACTGTTGACTTTACATTCTCTAGAGGTATGTTTATAATTTAAATTACCAATCATTAGCGTAAGTATACGGTCTTTAAAGGCTTTAATAGTCTTCTGCAATAAGTTGTTTGTAGCAACTTTTTATTTTTACTTAAATGCAACAAATTTCGAAATTTGTGAGTGTGATTGGATTTCATTTGCACAGTTAATACATCGAGGATCTGAATTTGGGTTTTTGGCCACTTATTTGAAGGTGACTGCCTGTGCACTTCAAGCAATAAGGTGTTAAGGTGTTGATTTTTGGAATGCTCGTAGCGCTCACACCGATGACACCGAAGAATGTCTTTTGATTCCCTTTTCTGTTCTACAGAGAGTGTGCAGTAAACTAGATAGTTTAAACAATTTCTGCTTTTGCAGTAGGTATAACCACTTTGGGTTCTTCCTCTGTCTCTTGCTCCATGAGAAAGACATGCGATACTTTTAACTTCAATATTATCGTGGTATTAGGAAAATTTCTGTAGTCATTGGTTGAAAATAAATGTATTTGTAAAAATTGATTTCTAACTACATGAAGTATTGAAATCATCCAACTAGGGTTTTATGTCTTTAATTATTTCTTGGTATTTCTAGGCCAATCAAATAGAATATTTAAAAATCTTTAAATGGATGAAATCGACTGACCTGGTTGGCCTTTATAAGGGTTTAATTTCTTGCCCCTCAACTGAGTGTGGGGGTCGAGCAATCCGGGATTAAAGAACAAAAAAGTCTCGGTTTTCAACTTTATGGACGAATATCTCGAAAACTAAACTGGATACGCAAAAGTTAATGTTAATTAATACTGCTGTAAAGTCATCCGCATCAATTTTGTAAGTTGCCAAGGTTTATTTTCCAGCTGCCAAATTGCGTGATTTTCCTTGGTTCGACGAACTAGAACCAAACAAAATATCAACTATTTGATGTAGGATGATCAAACTATTAACATTCATCGGTTATGTGTAGGTGTACACCTTGAAGTCTTTGTAACCTTTGCTTTTAGCTTCTTTTTGAGTTTTTCTCTAGTTTAGGTCTCATACAATATTTTAAATGTAACCAAATTATATGAACCTTATAAATGGAAGGACATCCTTCAAAAGAGGTCTTTTTACTTTTCCTCCTCTGATCAACGGTTCTTCTTTATTCAGCTTCAGCGTTGGTTTACTTTTCTAAGCTGATTACTGATTGAAACATAAATACTACAACGATTTTAGCTTAAAAATGCGGTTTTTCAGTTTTTCTTTTATTCAACTTCAAAGTTGGGGCATTTTTAAGCCAATATAGTTGCATCATATTTAAATCAATAAACAGTTTTAAAAATAAAACATTGAAGTTGAATAAAAGAGAAAAATTTACATTTACAAGAAGAAACTTTCTCATACAGTAAATTGTTCCTTATTTTGTAATGTTAAAGGAAGCACAACAACAAGAAATAAAAAAAGAGCCTCGCAAACTACGTACATCAGGTGTATACCGTACATCGGAGGCGTTTCAAACTAATCATTGACTAAAGTGACTAAACTATTAAATGATGTAAAAATAAAAAATTACCACCATAAGTAAAAGCCAAACCCAATGATAGTTTCATAAAGCTGAAACGTCGGTCAACGGATTTGATACTTTAGGTTTATAAGAAACCGCGGCTGGACTTCCTTATACCCGCCTATCAGAGATCATATCAGTGGAGCTGTCATATGGTCAGGTTTGTCAAGAAGGTCAAGGGGGTACTTAGTCTAGGCGACGGAGAAGCCTTGTTCAAAATCTATGAGAGTTTAGGTTAAATGTTAGTTTAGAAGTTAAGCTAGATGTTAGGTTAGTGGTTAGGTTAATGGTTAGTTAGAGGTTAGGCTAGGTTAGATTAGGTTAGGCTTTGTTAGCTCATAGAACTGCATGTTAAACTCTCGTGGCACCTCCGACACCTAAACTCAGTACCCCCTTGACCCTCTCAACAAACCTGACAATAAGACAGCTCAATTAACTTGATTCGTGATAGGCGGGAATATGGAAGTGGTGAGACCAGCGCTTTATGAAAATGCTCATAACTTTTGAACGGGGCTTCTCCGGCACCTCAACTCAGTATCACCGTGACGCTCTTGATGAGCCCGATAATATGAGACCTCAACTGACCTGATCTGTGGTAGGCGGGGGACACGAAAGTGGTAGAAGCGGCGCTTTACAAAAATGCTCATAACTTTTGAACGGGGTTTCTCCGGTACCTAAACTCACCCACTCGACAAGCCTGACAATACGACATCTTAACTGACTTGATACGTGGTAAGCGGACATCGGAAGTCATATGTATTTCCAGATTTTCAAATAATAAGAAAGCTAGAAGCGGAATATGCAAACTGCGACATTATCATTTCTGACCATACGTCAGAAATTAAAAAAGTTAACTCAAATTGCTCTTTAGATTATTAATCAGCATAAAATTAAACAAAAGTACCAGATATAAACTTTTGCTCCGTTTTTTTTATAATAAACAAGGTTCCATTGCTACACAGCAATTTAATTGCAAATTTATCAAGTTAAATATATACAGAGTAGGTAAAAAGTATGGAAACACACCTCTGCAAAAACGGTAAAAAATAGATAGATGAAATTTGGGGTACTTAAAGTATCCATTATTTGCCATGTTTTGAGAGGATAATTAAAAAAGCTCGTAACTTTTTTTTTGTACGGCCGCCATCTTGATTTTTTTTAATTGGAGCATTCAGCACACGACCCTATAACTATTTTGACAGGGATCTTTAAGGTGAATTCAGTGATATAAGAGTTGCTATACTTCTGTTGTAAAGGTTTGAAGACAATCGTTATCTTTTGTCAAGGATTTCACTTTCTATAAAAATTAGATTAACCGTAAAACGGCAGAGACAATTAATTAAGAAAACAATTTAAAATTATTTTAGAAGTAAATTAAAGTAAAAGAAAATAATAACATTGCTGTTCTTTTCCTACTTATCTACAATGATAGATCAATGTTAAGACTAAACTAAATTTAATAGTGAAATAACACAAAGAGCAGTAAATTAATTATAGCGAAATAGGAACAGAGACAATATAATTTTACGACAAATGTGTTTCTCCAACATGATGGCGCACCACCCCGTTATTGTTGATCCGTTATAGAGTTGTTGCAGAAAGATTTCCTAGTAACATGAACTGGAAGAAAGAACACAATTGAGTGGCCAGTCGATCCAGAGACACAAACGAACTTAAGGACGGATTCGCAAAGAGATGCGATTAATTTTCTTTCATGATTTGCAAATTTCTAGCAAAACTCCCAGTTAAAGTTGTTTCAATACCAAGAAGTTAACGGAGTGCATCTGTTGCAAAATTATATGGCGTTTTTGTTGCCAGTTCGCTATTATCAATTTGTTATTCTTTCGTGTTGTCAGTATTAAATGTAATTTAATTTATTATTGTAAATAAGTCTAAAACAAAAGTTGTATTATTTTCTTTTACTCTAGTACTTATAAAGAATTTCAAATTGTTTTCTTAGTTTCACTATCTCTGTTGTTTTACGGGTAACTCGATATTGATAAAAATTAATAGTGAATTCTTCCACGAAAGAATGGCGATTATCCTTAAAAATTATATTACCGAATTCACCTTAAGAACCTCTATCGAAATGTACAATCACATACAGGATGTTCCATTAAAACAATTCAGGAGAATAGCCGTACGAAACAAACGCTTGAAGATTTGTTTTTAATACTTTCAATTCCCTAAATTTTATCTACTTATTTTTTTACTGTTTTTGCAAGGGTGACGTGTTTCTAAAATTTCTAGCAACCCTGTACATTGCTTCTTTTTAAACTTCATTAATAAACAAATTAAGTAAAGTTGACGATTAAAAAATTAATATAATCAAATTCTTTTCTATTAATGTAAAGCTAGATTCATGGAACCATAGAAAATAAAAAACTTGTCTGTTGTTTTAGTAGTTTGTTAATTTAAATACAGTATAAGTAGATCACATCACACTCTGTCTGGTTAGTTAATATCTTTATTGTTTATTTGTTATTATTATTAGTAAAAATATTATGATACAAATTTAAAAACCTACCAGTCCGGCATCATCGCCCACATAAAGTTTTCCTTGATTAAAGCACACCTTCCACATTTCATTTTGTTCTTGTAATACTAATTCCTTTTCTTTTAAATCATTTAATGTCCAACTTTTAACAGAACCATCATTTGAGCAGGAATAAAGTACATCATCTCCTATAGCTATTGAAAACACCGAACATGGATGAGCTTGTGCTTCAGCAATTAATTTCAAATTGTCATCCCATAACTAGAAATAAGTTTAATTTTACATTTTTTTTTCTATTAAGTAAAATTGAAAAGATATTAAATTAGACAAAATGACCTTCTCACCTTGATCTTTCCATCATCAGATGCACTATACAATTTGTTATTGTGAAACACCAAAGCGGTTATGTCCAACTCGTGTTTGACTGAATCTTCAGTGTTGCCTATAATTTTAAGCGGCATTCCTAAAAGGCTAATTATCGTATTGGTTAGGTTTAATTAATTTTATTATTTATACTTAACGTCAATATAATATAAGTTGCACACTAAGATTGTAGTTATCACTAATCTAGTTGTAACTATGCTTGCTGTTTGAAGTGGCGGTATCTAAAAATAATTTATGAAACCTACGTTGTTTAATTTTAGCTAAAGGAATTTTCAAGAAAGTTGAAAGGTGACCTGGTTACAATTTTCATTCATAATTCCGTTGACATGAGTAATTTTGCGTCATTGACCAATTTAGTAAGATTTTAATTTAGCACAATAAAGTGGAATTTATAATGAACATTAATACTTAATCAAATTTTACCTGATAGGCTTTACAGAAAGGTATTTTATCTTGTAGATATTCTACTGAACTTAATATAATACACCTAATGTTTTGACTTATTTCTGTAAATCAATGTTCTTTTCAAAATGAAAAAAAAAACAAAAAAGTTATAATACAATGCTTGTAGATAAATTAACTTTCGTTCATATAGTGTTTCTCATACTTACCGAACCAAAATTTCTTTCTTAAAACGTATTTCCACAAAGTAATTTAAATTGCAACTATACTAATTACTGCAATACAAATCCTTTATGTATTTGCTATACGATTATTTACAAGATCAACTCAACATTTTCTTTATTTTTATTATTAAAATATAATTATTTGTTCAATAGCTATTATAATAATCATACACTTTTGATAACATTTGGAATTTAAGAATTAAGAAAGGAAGAAACCGCTTATTCTTTAGATATTGTTTCCAGAATCCATTTCATGTAATTTGCTATTCGTGTATAAACTCCAGGATCATTTGAAGCTCACTTATCATTCCATGTCAAAATTTTATCAAGATAAAATATTAGCCAATAAATTATGGAACTACCAATGCTTCCTACACGAGATTTATCCGTTAACAATTTAACAATTTGCCATTATGAATCTGTTTTGTGCATTCATTAATTAATACAGAAGCAGGAACTGCTTTTAATCGATTTGAAGGGAAGTCTAAAAACGAACAGTAAAAAACTCATAACTAGTGTATTATTAGATGAGAATTCAAAAATCTTACCGTGCCATTTTTTACTGCATAAGTATTATGTAACAAAAGTTAGCAGAAAGGCGACACCGAAATGGTACTAATTTTCTATGAAACAGATTGGATTTTAACTTCATGGCATACCGTCAGGAATTTATTAATTTACATTAAGGTAATTGAATTACTTATTAACGACCGATTATGCCAATTCTCCACTATGACCTTCAGGCTTTTTCAAAGTTGTTTGCACTCAAATTTTTGATTTTTGACTTTCTATTTTTCAAGAACGTTACAAATTGTTCTTCTCTTTGAGAAATTCTCGCTTTCATCTTTTTTTAATCAGTAGGTTAAAGTTTACAATTATAGTGCTCTAATTTAACGCATGTTCACAAATCCAAAAGAAAACTTGTTATTACAACAGAATACGGATTATTAAGCATTAATTAATAATTTGTCATTAACTGACGTCAACACCATTTATTTTAATAAGTTTCTTCAATTGAAATGTACATTAAATTGGGATTGCTAATTTATTATGATTATGTTGTAAAACATTAGTAACTTTTTGATATGTAACACATGTTGCATCTATGAAATTACAATTTGCATTTTTGTACCTGATATAACCTACTCTAATTTAAAGTCTTAAACTAATAAAATAATTTTACAGTATAATAATGTCTGACAAAGTATTATGAATGATAGAAATCAATACTATTACATAAATTAAAAAGAAATTTAATTGTTGTATTCAGAAAAAAAAAGAGAAAACTACTTATTATAAAACCAGGATAAAGAATATGATACATATTTTACGCATCAACGCGAACAATATGTCCGTCACTACCACCGACGTAAATCTCTCCTTTTGGACCAGCAGCAATAACATTGATAGTTATATCTACGGGGCAAGCATTTTGCTTTTGAATGGTATTATTACTGATTTTCCATTGCTTGACTATCTTATCCCAACCTCCGGTATATAGTAGGGTGTCATCATCGCATTTTACGCCACACATTGAATTTATTATCATCTCATGAGCATCCTGATAAGATATATATTAAGATACAGTTTTTGAGAAATACGGCACAAAACATACCTTTGCTTGAGCAACTTCCTTGAATTGAAGATCGGGTGAATTTTCATGTACAAGAATGTCTTTACCGCTCCTGCTAGCGAAGCAAATTTTATCTCCTGCAATACAAACTGGAGCTCTCCCCATTATGGTTTTTCTTGTACTGAAACTACCCTTATGATCTATCATGAAAAAAGTATTTGTTAATTATAATTACTGATTCGCAGACTGAAAAAAGTTACCTCGATAAATTTCAGATATGACCAAGTCCAGATCTCGGATTGTATAGATTAAATTTCCAATAACCATCATGTCTTTTACAGGTTCCAATAAACTTAAAGAAGATTCAAGTTTGTCGTTTACAAAAACTTTTACCTGAATTTAAAAAAATTAATTTCTTAAAAATTCTTTTGGTTAATACATACATTCCCTTCGTTATTTCCAACATAAAGAGTATTTTCAGTAAACCAAAGTTTCCAAATTTCATTCTCTTCAGCTACGATTGTTGCTTTTTCCTTAAGATCATTTAGAGACCATACTTTAACTTTACCATCGTTTGAACATGAGTACAAACTGTCACCGTTTGCAGCGAGGGAAAAGATTGAACCATTATGAGCATCTATGGTTCCTATTAATTTAAGGTCTTCTTCCCAAACCTTTAAAGAATAAATGGAAGTTTAATCTAAAAATGAATATAGAAAAATAAATTGCAATACCTTGATTTTTCCATCATCAGAACCACTGTATAACTTGTCTTTGTAATAAATTAGAGAATTCACATCAGAAGCATGCTTATCAGCATCGTCCGCACGAGTACGCACAGCAAAAGGCATGTTCTGTAAAAAATTCAAATAAATAAAAATTAATACTTTTGTTTATTTTCATTTTAAATATTTTATTTTGTTAAATTGTTTAATGTAAAATTTAAAATTTCTTGAGAAATGTCTGGTACCTTTAGTTGAAATAGCAGGAGCTAGCTACTACCCTGAAGCCTATCTTAACACAAATGAAACTAAAGCAGCAAGTATAAGTCTCTTTGAATATCAAGTTTAAATGTGAAAGAGTATTTCTATTCTTAGTTCCGTTGCTACATTAGAGGGATATGCTGGCTATATCTTTTTTTTTACTACCTCTTTGTATTAACAGAAAACAAATGTTGGAGCTGGACAGATTACACCTTGGTTTGATCAGAGCTGTACTTAAGTAATATTTGAAAATTTTGTTCTTTTAATTTCATAATTCACTAAAAAAGATAAATTTGCTTTAAAGAAGTTTTTCATAATTTCTTCAAAAACTTTTTATGAAACACCAGAAATTTTTCTTGCTTTTTCAGTTTAAGTAATCTTGGTAAATACCCGTTAAAAAACCACTTAAACTCGTCAAATAAAAAGTTTCTAAAATTCATATCTGTCTTAAAAATTTTTGCGTGTATAATTTTTAAATTTAAACTTTCAGTCACGTGCGCATGGGCATTGTTTTTATTTTCTTTCAACACGCACCGGACTGCTTTATTGTTAAGTGCAACCCATTAGTCTTAAAGTGCTACTTTGGCATGTTACATTAAAAATTTTAACTTTTGCATGCATCTTTCAAAATTATTTTTAAATGCTTTGCCAATGTATACAAAAAAAAGTTAAAATTGTCTTAAAAAGGTTTTGAACTTTTAAGATTTCTAAATAGCTTTGGCCACATTTTCAAAATATACTTATTATTAGAATTCATATTATGCATGAAATGCAGTTGTAGCTTTCTTTCAAGAAGTTATTTTTGTAATAACTGTTATGACCTAATAGGTTAGAAAATAAGTACTGAAATAGCAGGAATCCAATAAGCGAAACAAGAAGTCTTTTCAGAATAAGGTGTATTGCGAAGCCAAAAAACCAAAAAAAAAACACGGTAGGTTTTTGTCTTCAGTGTGTGCAAAAGATGTAAAGTAAACTTATTTTCTCTTAAATACTATGTATTTACTGAAAAAAGTCAATCAGTTGTTTTAAATCTTGCAGTTCTTAACGTCATCAGTATTTACTAGAAAATGCATCGTTTAGTAGTTTTCACGCACAGTAGAGAAAAGCCATTGAACTGACGGTGCGTCGGTTTTACAATAGAGTCTTTGCAGTTTTTTACATGAATTCAGTTTGGTTCTGCTAGTTCTGTATTTCACAGTATTAACCAGGTATTAAACCTTCACACACTACTCTAGTTCTTGTTCTATTCTATTCTTGCAGACATTAACATCTGCCCTCTCCCATCTAGCTCTGCTGAAACTCTTGATGCATGCATTACTCATTTCATAGTTATGATCTACCAGGATTTTCGTTCTGTTCAGTTAGCTTCGGTTGCGTCGACACTACTGGGCTTCTTTTATCACCGCGATGATGTTGTTGTCTTCGTCAGTAACATTTTCAGTTTTCCTACTTAGTTCACATTGTTGGGGTCTGAATTCAAATTAGAAAAATAGTTTCTGCATATGTAGATCGATCCGATAACGTCGCGCTATGGTTACTTACAGCACTGTAGAATTCAGACTTATCCTTATCTCTTCAAATAGCTCACATGAGAAGGGAAGCTTTCTTTCAGTACCTTGTTCACCTCAACGTTTGAGGTAATCTCTTTCATTTCTCGATTAGACCTTCTAGGTATCACTTTTTCAGAAGGCCTTAGTAGATTTTGGGAAATAAAATCTTAACAGTATTAAACAGCAAAGTGCTGCTATATTCATGAAGTACGGAGGCCCGTACAACATAATATGACAGATTCTGTTGGAAAGGAGCCTCAGCAACGTACGGACTAAAACCCCTTTCTATTTCTTCACCTAAGATACTCCGGAAGCGCTTGAGGCATAACATCGGGGTACACGCAGTCTGTATGATTTCCACCTTATTACTTTTCAGTCTGCTCCCATTTGAGTCTGTTGCGCTTTTTTCGTTATTTTCTTTCATGGTCATAATCTTAACCAGCGGCCTTCTTGCGTTAGTCTTACTAGATTGCTAATCGCGATTTCTTCATTTATCTCAGCGTAAGTCTCTTACCCTTGCCGATTTCGCCTGGGACATTCGAAGAAAGTATCCTTCGTTGTATCTTTTATCTCGCAGTATATACATTTGTCATCGTCACTTTTACCTGTTTTACATACTACCTGTTTTGTTATGTTCGGAATCAGTTTTTTGGTTCACTGACGTGTTTTCATTCCATGCCATTCTGCATGGTCTCCGCCATTTCTTCTTTTTTTACCTTATGGCTATTGCATAGGTCTTGCAGTATTTTCCTTCCTTTTACTAGTAGATGGATAGGGGGAACTTTAACTACAACCTGTATTGGCTTTGCAGAAACGGTCCTACGATCACACGTTATTCTGAGAAGCAGCTTTCTTTGGGACTTCTCTAACATATTTTGATATTTTCTTATTTCCGTTATTTTGTGCCATATTGGGGCATTACAAAGAAGGACTGAGTGTACCACACCTCTTATCACTTCCTGCCTTTTACCCTTTGGGCCGTTTATGTTCGACATAATGCTTGCAGTCTAGCCATTTTGTTCTCCGCTTTCCTTCCGTATCGAGTGTAATACCGAGGTACTTTAAAATTTTACTAGGGATTATCTCCAGATTCCTCAATTTAAATGTAATATTGTTTTTTCTGGGGCAAAATTCAATTTTTAATCTGCCATCCAGTCATTCACTTTAATCAGGGGTTCGTTTGCTTTATACATTAAGTCTTATTTATCATTTGCTTTTATGATTATTGTCATATCGTCGGCAAAAAGTAGCTGCTTCATTTAGCCCCATCCCGCTGTGTTAAAGGCATTTTAGCATCTAGGACAAAGATTGCACAATAGCATACAGGGTCGACTTGCCCTTTCTGAATCCAGATTGTTTATCGGATAGGTTCATTCTTTTTTGAAATTTGCTTTTTATTTTGCGTATAATAAGTATCTCGTAGAGTTTGCTGGTTGTTTTTAAAAGGCATATTGGTCTGTATGTGGTGTCGTCGTTTCCTGGCGTCTTTTGTGGTTTGGGTATTAAGATAAGCTGGGCTGTTTTCCACATTTCCGGGAATTCTTGGTTCTTTAGAAGGTTGTTTAAACTGATAGTAACATCTGCGGAACGGCTGAGAAATTTTGTTTTATAACTTCTGTCAATATGCCGTCTGGCCCTGGAGCTTTTCCATTTTTTATTTTTTCAATGGCCTCAGTTAGTTCATCCATTGTAAAAGAAGGGGGGATTCTCGACTAGACCGCTTTCCGTCCTGTGCATCATTTTAGAAATAATGTCTGTATAATGTGCCTTTTTTGGCTCTTGGAGGTTATCTTGTAAACATTGCTTCCATACGTCATTTTGAAGGTTTTTCAGCAGTACATTCCAGTTTTTTTTACTGTCTAATCAGTTCTTCTTTTTTAGTTTTTGTAAGCTTTCTCGGTTTCTAGAGCTTCCTCGCGGTTTCCGTTTGTTTTTTCGGTCATTCTAGTCAACCTTCTTCTAATGCCTAATACATTTATATTTCTCTTAGGCTCAGCTGATCCGCATTTTTTAGCACAGTTAAGGGTGTTTTAAGTTCTGGTTTGCTGTTTCCCGTTACGCACAGTTTCAGTGCAGTTTTAAAGGTAAATAGCATACTCGATTTATCTTTCGCTCCCCTATTTACCTCCTTTTCTCCTTTTGTGGAAAAAACTTTGAATTCAGGCTATGTAAGGGTATCTGCTTTTAGTACTTCCCAATCTAGAATTTAGTAGACTATGCTTTGAGTACTACAGGTGACATTGATAAAGTATTCGCTATTGTCTTTTACGAAGGTAGGGGCTAAGCCCCGGTTTACAGTAATGAGATCTAAAGCCGTTACTTACTATGACCAATAGGACCCTCTTATGTCTTCAATTGGGATTCCCATTGTGGCTACTTACCATTAATATTCCCAGCTATTTTGAAATAGCCTTTGGTTCTTCTAGTGGCTTTCATAATTTTATCTACCACATCCTTCTATTCTTTGTTTGTTATTTTTGGTGATATGTAACAGCATAAAAGGCATAATCTGTCCATGCGTATCACTACGAATTCTTCTCTAGCATCATATTTTGAAATATAAATCTCTTTATTTTTAAAGACAGCAGCGTTCTCTTCCAGGTCCTTGACCCATTCTGTCAACTTCTTGTTTGGTTTACCTACAATGAGTATATCGATGTTATTTATTGCCGTTGCTAGATATGTCATATTATACGACCCTCTTTTCTGTTCTAGGTTGGTCTTAAGGAGTTTTGTGGTTTGCAGGCGTAGTCGTGTTTATCGACAAGCCTCTGGCCTTACCGTAGATCAGTTTCGTTACTCTGCGGGGCATCCACCCTTTTGTAAAATTTTTCTTCTTTGCGATATCATTGGCAATATTTTTCGTTGTTGCGGTCGTGACTGCTTGATTTTTAATCGTCGATCTAATTTCAATGTCTGTTTCATTCATATCCGGCCTTCATCTCCCGATTTGCAGCATTATTCCTTTTTTGGTAATAGTCACGTCAATGTCTGATATATGGAGAATGCTATTGTTTTTGGGAATAGTTTTCTTATTGCTTCTTTTAGGATAGAGGCGTTTTCCTTGCCACTCAAAACTTCGAAGAGAACGTTGCCTTTGTTTTGAAAAACCCAAAATAAAGTTGAAAACTTCACTTACAATTTTTATCACTTAGGCCTTTCTCTTGCTAGCTTTATCCTGCATAGTTTTCCATATCTCTTTAACAACTATTCATTTCTTTTCCATTATTTTATCATCTTCGTGGAGATACTCTAGTTTGATTTTATATTTTGTAACCCAGGGTGACAAATCTTATTCTAAGAGGTTCAGTGAATTGATGGATGGGAACAGTCTCCTCATTCCACAAACTTATTCGGCATGGTTATAGTTGCGGTAGTGTGAATTCTGTGGACAAGAAGTCAAAAAGCCAGTTTTTGTTCTGTAGTAGATTATTTTGAATTTTGGTTTTTTTTGCAAGCCTCACTTTGATCGATATGCTTCTTCCGTTCTTACTAAAACTTCTCTCTGTGATCAAGAAATTTATACTTTGTACTTTTTTGCTTTTATATTGCAATAGAAACAACATTATGAATTATGATGATTATAATAAAAATAAAAATAAGCACGAACTGGCCATTATCTGATGGTCTACCGACTGCACTTGTTTCTTGGGAAAGAAATGGTTCTTCAATCTAATGAAATCGAGAGATAAATAGGATAAAAAGGTGAATACGTAAAGATAGATTTTGTTGAAGGGCTGAGGTAACTGAGAAAGCAGCATTTGAGACCTGAAATCTCGAATTTTAGATGGCACCAGCAATGTGTCTGGCAATATGCTGCTTCGGGGTATAGTCTGGAAGGATATCGACATACACTAGAAACATTATAAAATGTTTTAGTTTCATCTTAAACTATTTGTAGGAGATCAGAAACATCTACTTGGTTCTATTCTATCACCTATACATTGCGCAGAAAATTTGCAGAAATCGCCGTCAGAGTGGATAAGCAACTCAGAGAATTTAGATCTCCACTGGTCTATGACATAGAGAATTATTTGTATGTAGTCTGCAATAGCATAGCTAAAAATAACTGCTTAAAGATTTAAACAAATCTGGCAATAATAAAGATACTTCTTGATAAGCAAGCGGAAAGTTTTTAAGAAATTTCTTAGGCTTTGTTAGGTTTGAATCTTGGCCAAAAAAGCTCTAGATCCTATAAGAGCAATAGGTGACTGTATCTAGAACAACCTGTAATTGACCAATTGAGATGATATTAAAATGCGTTCTAGGTTCAGAAGGGAAACTGCTCGGGTCTATCGAATGGAAAATAAACATCTAAAGTTATTCTACTTGTTGTGTAAAGCTAATCAGACTTTTTAGTTGGTTATGAGCATTAAAATCTGTTATTAGAAGAAAGGACTGAGATATTAGGTTTTCTATTCTATCCTTGTGAGTATTGAAGACTACTTTCTGGAATTACAACGTTATGGACTTCATTATCATTACAAACGCTTAAAGAACTTGTAAGGTTTGGTCTAATATAAGAATAAGATTGTTTACAGACGTCCCACAAGTTAACCTTTATGTAAAGACAACCTTCAAGACTAAACTAAATTCCAGAAGTTCATCCTCTAGGCAGTAGCTATACAGATGAATTCATGTGACTTTGAATTTTTTATTTAGGTTAATTTTTTAGAATCTGCTTTCGTTTGTAGACTTTGTGCAGGATATGATTCTTTGCCAGGTACATGTGGAGTACAGAAACAGGCTGTGTATTACCTATAACTAACCTTGATTCGGAAACGGGAAAAGGAGAAAAGAAATGAAAAAGAGAACAAAAACAAAGAGTAGAGGGAAAACAGGTATCGAAGAAATTTGCATCTAACGATAATTAAGTGATAATGTATTAGAGAAAATTAAGAGTTTAAGTTTTCGATGCATGCATGAAAAGTTTTACCTGATAAATTCTGTTGATCTCTTGGGGATGTCGCGTATTGTATTTCTCTGCATATAAATCCGAGTTTTATCCACATATTTTAAATTCATTATATTTGTTTTGATAATAAGTTTAATCTTGCATTTTTAAAAATACCTGCGCTTTAAGATTCATTTGATTACTATGTAATATCCCATGGTAACCATCTTTCAGATAATATTGATCAAACAAACCAAATACAAACAAAAGTCTGGAATTTAGTGCGTTTTTCTAAAAGCGGTTTCCTTTAGAAATTATGTAAGTAATTCAACCGATTATTTCTATTTTAATCTTTTTTATTTTTTTACTATCAGCTGTATAGACATACTTTACAAGAAAAAAAATGACAATCCTCTTTTACATAGTTACAGACACAAAAGCTATTTTTACTTTTTCAAGTAGGTTATAATCAAAACAATTTACATTAAACTAAAAAATTTTGTACGCCCCTACTATCCAATATACATAACTATTTTTCTTTTGTTTTAATTTTCAAGATTGCATGGCTGGAAAAAAGAAAAAGAAGGGAAAAAACGGAAAAAATGGCAACGCCAAAAAGCCGAAAAAAGCATCTAAAAAAGGAGGAGGAGGCAGTGGCGGTGGTAGAGCTAAAAGTGCTAGATATACCGTGGACATATTTACAGAAGCCGCAATGGAAAATGCTTACACGACATGCCATAACGTGCAAGACCTTTTGAGATGGCGCGGATTTCCTTGGCCGGATGCACAGAAAAAGAAAAAGAAGGGAAAGAAGTAAATTTGAATTCTACAATCTAATGGAAGATTATAAAACAATCATGCACTCGAGCGTTAAAATTAAGTAATTAAGTTGGTTGTATTTAAGTCTCCGTTATAGAAGATCGTAACCTTGTAGCTAATAATATCTAGAGAGAGTGACTGTGCGTATGCTTTTTTTAAAGCCCTGTAAATTTAAATAAATGATCTAAATATTTACAATTGTTTTTTGAAAACACACCGTTCTGCTTTTATCGCTACGGCCTTCTATAAAGGAAAAAACTAGTTTATATATGGAAATTGCGATTCCATTAGTCAACTTTACATAATAATTTAAAATAATTGTAAATACAAATTAAGATTCCCCAATTAAAACACAATTTACAATTTTTGCTTTTAACTACTACAAAACAAACTTAAACAAAGAATATTCAACTTGACAAGTAATCTTCTAACTTAACATTATTATCGAGTTTAAGTCATCTTTACATAAATTAAATTCATACTCAGATATGTTTAGTGTTAATAGGTCGATTCCTTTTAGTTGTCCGTGAGCCAAAAAAGTTTTCTAGAGTTTCGATATAATTGGAGAGAGTGAACGAAACCTTCAAAATTTGCTTTCTCATTACAGGATGAAAATCTGTAATGAACGATTAAATAGATAACCCTTTAAAAATGACAGCTGATAATTTAGTATTTCGATTGATGTCATGAAAACTCATGAGCGAAAAAGCATCTTTAAAGAGATACAGAAAAATCTATAAAGAATCATGACTACCAATATAGTCAAATGTTGTCAATAAAGGGTTTTCCAATAAGAGGTGTTATTTTGAATAGCCCGCTATTTCGGTAGATGTCACTTTTGAAGCTATCATTTTTTGACATTTGACAAGTAGAAACTACGCCATTAATAAATATGGAACGATACACGCTTCAACAACGCATTGAAATTATTAAAATTCACTATAAAAATGGTGAAAATTTGGCAGAGACGGTTCGTAAAACTCGAACATTTTTGGGTCACCGTGAAGCACCTTGTCGGACCGCAATACAGAAATTGGTGAAACAGTTCGAGCTCTTGGGACAAGTTAGTGATGTGAAGAATAAAACCCGTGCACGTCGCTCAAGAACAGCCGAGAATATTGCTGTTGTAGCCGAAAGTGTTAAAGAAAACCCAGGTTTGTCCATTCCTCGTCGTTCTTTGGAATTAGCCATTCCACAAACGTCATTACACCGTATTTTGCATAAAGATTTGGGTCTTAAGGCTTATAAAGTCCAGTTAACACAATAACTCAAGCCGGCCGATCATCAACAACGTCGTGTCTTTGCTGATTGGGTCGTTGAAATGCATAAAAATGATCCAGAATTCCATCGAAAAATCATCTTGAGTGATGAGGCCCATTTCCACCTCGGTGGCTTCGTCAACAAGCAAAATTGTCGGATCTGGGGCTCAGAAAATCCAAGAGTTATTGTTGAAAAGTCTCTCTATCCTCAACGTGTGACTGTTTGGTGCGGTTTATGGTCCGGCGGAGTCATTGGACCTTACTTTTTCGAAAATGAGGCTGGAGCAACAGTTACGGTGACTGGATTGCGCTATCGAGAGATGATTAACGATTTTTTATGGCCGGAATTGGATGGTATTGATCTGGACAACGTTTACTTTCAACAAGACGGCGCTACGTGCCACACAAGCAACGAAACCATTGATCTTTTACGGAAAAAGTTTCCGGACCGTGTTATCTCTCGAAGAGGTGATCACAATTGGCCACCGAGATCTTGTGATTTAACACCTTGCGACTTCTTTCTTTGGGGCCACGTGAAAGAGAAGGTCTACGCCAACAGCCCAGCGTCGATTCAAGACCTCAAAGATGGAATTCGTGAGGCTATCGAGGACATAGGGCAGCCACTTTGCGATTTGGTTATGGAAAATTTCATGAAAAGGATATTGTCCTGTAAGCGTGGTCGTGGTGGTCATTTGCCTGATGTTATTTTCCACTATTAACGGCATACCTTCCTCTTTATAATGAAATAAACATCCGATCATTTATATTAAAAAATGGCACTTTTCTTTGAATATCAAAATAACACCTCTTATTGGAAAACCCTTTATTTGGAAGCGGGTGTAGGCTATATTCTACAAATGGCAACCCTTGGGTATGACGACCACTTATTTGAAGAAAGTGAATTTTTATTGGGTTTTAACCCTTCACATCCAAAACTCAATTTTTCAATGTCAGTTTTATTTTTGACTTTGGTTTTGAAGACTGCCTTGTAAAACATTTTTTATAAAGACAGTTGTTTGAAAAAATGACTTTATTGCTCAACATCGTAGACTCGATATGTTCGAGATTCTTTCCTTTCCTTTAAGATCAGCACCTTGATCAATGACACATAATGCCAACAACAAACGACAAACAAAAATATAGTTTGATAGCATGACTGCGCTGCAAAGTGAGAAAATCTGATGTTCAAGCTAAAATTTGGAAAAAGGCTAAAGAATTAACCACTATTAATAATGCCCATAAAGTTATCGATTTGACCACATTTAAAAACTACAATTCATCAGTTCTTTGCGTTTTCGATGATACAGATGTTTTGATAATAATTAAATAGTCAGTTGTTCTTTCAGCAAAGAACGGAAAATAGTGCTTAAATTAGTGACATGCGTATCAAAGCTAGTTTTTGTAGTAGGCTAAAAAGTCTTAAATTCTTTACCAGAACTGCATAGATGAACAGAATGGGATACTGAAAGTTAATCTAGCGACCAGGAGAAAGATTACTAGAAAATTTGTTTGTCAGTGATATTTCATCAGTACATAAAGAAACCTACATTAATAAACGAAGATATCACATCCTTAAAGTGAATAAAGGGGCTGCTAAATCAGCATATTTATACGTAATAAGATCGAATTATCAGTCTGAGATTTGTAGAGAATGTCTAAAACTGTTCTTTGGGATGATTGTGATACGCCAGATAGTCTGTTTTTCAAATAAAAGAAGTAAACTAACATTGAACAAAAGGAGATTAAAATATAAAATGTTAAGAATTCAGCGGAGACAGATCCAGTAGGATTTCCATTGTCACCGTAGAAGTGTCCTAATGGCTGCTGTTATTTCCAGACAGTTCAGGTTTTTAATCTAGATTAGTTTAATATTTATAATATTTATCCAAGGCTGCATATGTCAACGCTGATTAAACAACCATAGTACATAATCATATTAAATCTATCAAATCATAGACACAAGAAATAAAGCAAGAATTGACCTTTGAAGCACAAAACAAGAATTGCAACTGGTTGAAGGTCAACTGCCATCTTTATGGTTGAAACGTTTATCAAGCATTTTCATTATTCCAGACAGGAAAAGCTACTCTGAAAGTTTTATCCACCTTTTCCAGTTACACCAAAGATTCCATTAGCACACGGATTAAAGCTTGTACGTATGTCTCGGCATAAAAGCTACTTTCTGGGCGACAGTATGGTTACTCAGACTACTAGAAAAGCAAATCTGGGAAATATATGTAGTTACCTTCATCAGTACATACAACCAAGGACTGTGTACGGTAATAGTTCGATATAGCTACCCCTAAAATTTAACTTCTACAGTTAAAATTTAACCCTACCAATGCAGAGAATCAAAATACATCTGCGGAAGGCCTCTCCGACGCCAAACACTTAGAAATTTATTTAAAAAACTTTGAAAATCGACGAATTTGACACTTCACAAGCACACCGACTGCCATGACACCATAATATCGCGGCTAGGTTCTTATTAGTCCCCGACAGCGTACCAACCGACAGTACCGCAACTCAATTTCCCTAAATCACCTGGAGGACATTGACCTCACGCAAGCATGAACGAATTCATTCTTTCAATTCGGCCCCCCACAAGATTGGGGTGGAGTTCTTGAAAAAATGGTTGTTTTACTGCTTCTAACCTAACCACCACCTCGCTTCGCCCCCATCACAAGATTAGGATGGAATTCTTGAAAAAAATTATTGTTTTACTCTTCTAACCTGATCACCCCCTCGCTTCGCCCCCATCACAAGATTGGAATGAATAAAATTTATACGTGGGTCATGTTGCAGTAGGCGGTTGGTAGTGCGTGCAGCAGCTGATTTAGTTGCCAATTTCATTGTTTGTATCGTGCAACATAACCTCAGATATGCTTAAAAATCGTGTTTGTTTCACCGAGATTGCATTAATTTTCTTTACCTCCGGCCACCTAGTTGTGTTCTGTAAGTAATTCTCTACGTGCTAATACCAAAAACTTGCTCTCAAAACGGCGCTTGCCTAGGGGTAGCTATATCGAACAAATACGCTGTGTACCAGAAATGGTGTATGGTAGACCTGGATGGTGGCTCTAGGGAAAAGACTACAATCAAAACGTCTTCCAAGTCAAACAATGAGAAAGTAGAAATAATATAAGTTGAGAAACTCAAGGAATGTAAAGTACACAGTAATTCCATCAGATCTAATCAGCTCACATCACAGATTAAACTAATACCACTGTAAGACTCCTATTACAGACCATAGGCTGATATAATCTAGAACAGAAAGTGGGAAGCAGGTAATCTTCGGAATTGTATACTTGTTTCTGGTTATGATGCCAACTTATACAAACGCTTCTATAGTAGGTATAGTACCAGTAGCAACAATAAAAAGGTGAGTATTTATTAGATTATTTAATTCTAAATAAAAATCTAGAGATAACCAACAGATACAATGAATTTACCTATGCGGATATCAGTTATACGATGGAAAACTTGCTAGAAAGACCACTTATTTCTGGCAATAAATGCCTTGGATGCCATATTGAATCAGATAAGTCTCTTCCAGTAACACACAGAAATTCAAAGTCAACTTACTAGGACATTTATGGGCAACTGTCCACAACAAGAAATGAACAATACAGCATAGAAAAGGTTTCTCAACAACAAATGTAAGGGCAAACACCAGCCTTCAAATCACAAAAGTTTATTTCTACTATATGCCCGTACAAGAAGGCAATTTAGTGCTGTTAAAATAACCAGAGTTTGCCAAACCTCTCTCAAGCAAGATTAAGAAAACAAAGACAAAAAATATTTCTGGAAAATGCACTATTTTCGAATTGAATGGATTCTTGGACGTGCCAGACTTATGATTTACCAAGAATGATTCGTAGGTAGTAATAAATCAATCAAAGATTGAATGAGCAGTGAATAATAAATTCCAGTTTGTCCCAAGTTTGTTGTTATATATTATGTTGAATAACGAAAATTAAATTCCGCATAATATAGTAATCAAACATGCAATAAACTAAACTAAGCTAGAATCTAAAAAATTAAAAATTTACGGCAAAATGTTTTTTAAGGTTTTCATGCATTCATTAAGAAACAGTGTAAAATCAAGATTACGAGAGTATGAGAAAATGAATTGCTTTGCTAATTTTTATTGTGCTTAATTATAGATTCTATTTTAGAACAAAATCTATTTTGATTAAGCGAATCGAAGGCAAGGGTTCTATGCACTCAATGTTTTAATTATAACTTTTAACTGCATCGTGTTGTTAGTGCTGTGCGAATTTAATTAAATTGCAAATTATAGATTTAGTGAAAGCAATTATTATTTATTATTTTGCTTTTAATTTTGTTTTCAATTAAATTTTTCTAAGCTCATAAGAGATTTGTAAAAAAACTGTATTAATATTGAAATCTCGTTTCAAATATTTACTCAAAAAGAATAGTTTATTTATAAAGCGAACGAGTGAATGATTCAAACATTACACGCTTGTTTAAAATAAGATTCGTAAAATATGTTTTGTTTCTAAATTTAGTTTCGATTTTAACAAATCCCTTTTTGATTTCTGTTCCAAAATGAAGTTCTAGAATTTGAAAAGCGTCCGTCCCACATTTTATAATATAATCTCAAGTATATTTATTTCTAGTAGGTTTAGGTGAAATATTAGTGGGAGATATTTGGAGCGATATAAAGGTCAGGATTGGTTTAATCTGAGTTAGTTACTTTTGATCTCTTGTTTAGTGAATTTTTGAGATTTTACACTTTCGCGGTTTTTTAACACTTTTAATTTTACAAACATGGGTAAATTGCCGGCAATCGGAATCGATTTGGGCACAACTTATTCTTGTGTCGGTGTATGGCAACATGGAAAAGTAGAAATTATTGCTAACGATCAAGGAAATAGAACAACTCCCAGCTATGTGGCTTTCAACGACACAGAAAGACTTATCGGAGACGCCGCCAAAAACCAGGTAATTTTAATTTTTCAAGGTTCAGTTGAATAAACTCATTTTTATTAAGTAAATAGATTCTTTCAAATATACAGAATTGAATGATTTCCTACTTGTTTCCCCAAAATATCTGTTTCCAATTTTTGGCTCATATCCAGCATCTAAATCTGTAAATGTATGATGTTAATCTAATCTAAGTTTTGTACAGTGTGCAAAACAGCAAAACAGTAAGATTCTTTATTAGATTTGCACGAAAATTTGTTTAAACGACATATGTTATACACGATGTAAAATAATTAAAACTTGTAATCATTGACCTAATAAGCAAAACTGCTAACTTTTTAAGTAGCAAGCAATAATACCATATTAAGTCGAGTATCGTGCCCACTTTAAACGGTTATACTACCAAATTTGTACATATAACGTAAAGTAATATTTATGTTAATGCGTTTATGAAACAACAACTCCATCGACTTAATTTGATTTACAAATAAGATATATTACAACAGTTCATATGTATAAAATACTACGATGATTGTATAAATGCTATTTTGGTAATGCTGTAGGTGTGGTGACCACTTGGAGTAATTGTAAAATGAGTTTAAAATATGAATGGATATTGCTTTACTAAATTTTGTTTATATTAAGAGCACTGGAATGTTTAAACATTTTGGAGACTTTTTTGCCATAATAACTATTACCAATTTCAAAAACTAATTATTGTTACATTATTTCTTAAAATTATACTTTGAGGATTAATAAACTGTAAACATTCAGCTTAAATGGACTTGTTGTATAAAAAGTAAACAAAAATATTTAAACTGATCGTAACACTAAAAAGAACAATATAAATAACAATAAATAAGAGAGGGTTTTCTATTTCCTCGCAGAAGCGTACATGCGCACTTCCTTGATGAAGTAATTTAATAGGATATAAAAAGAAAAGTAACCGAATAAGGTTAGGTACAGCTTTTTGCATAAATAATGGTGCAGCACATTCTTTTAATTAAAGAATTAATCAAGTATACAAAATTTGATTTAGCATTAATTACCAAGATATATTTTCTACGAGGTCATAAGATGATCTTGAAATTAGAATTTGTATTTTTAGTTAATTGTTTTATTTAAAAAAATGTTTTGCAACATTATTTATACAAAAAACTGTACATAGGTATTCTCTCTGGCATACTACATCTTTTGAATTCTTTTACTAACGTTTTTCATGCTACAATCCCATTCAGAAACTCTTGCGAGACCATTACACAGTGTGAATAAAAAGTAAGAACATTGATGCTGGGACTTTTAATATTGATTGTACGAAAAAAGGTTGTCAATGGAAGTTTGATGTCTGAATGTATGTCACAGTTTGGCGTTCTTTAATTTTTTTTACGTCATAATTAAAGGCTGTTAAATGTGATATCTCTTAAAATGTTTCTTAAGGAACCTTGTTATATTTCTACATGACCGTAAGGAGAAATTAAAATACTATCCAACTTCGCCACTCAATATATAGGTTGCTCTTCAAGAAATGTCTCAATGACGTCAAAGAGAAATAGTGGAACATAAAATTGTGGCAAACGGCAAAACAACATTTTTTTCATACAGCATGGATGTTTCTTACTTTTTGTTCACACTGTATACGTTTCTATAGACTTGAATCAAGTAACGCATCAACATGTTTAGAGTCTGAAAGTTAGATTTTTTTCTGGAGCCCTTTAATACATAGAATGTTCTCTTAGACATGGACGCACAAATGCATCTTCAAGATTCTATAAATTAGTTTTTGTCTACACGTAAATCCTTTACAGTCTTTACACATTTATCAGTGGCGTAACCACTAAGATCATAAAAAGATCATAGCTTTCAAGTTCATTAGCATTAAGGATTTGTCTCGCAAAGACCAATAAAGCTGCAAAGCATTATAATGGTGGCTCTGAATAAAACTTTGCCTGCGTTTCTAGACGATTTAAAAATCATAATTATCGATGGGATTATTTTCAAAAACAAAAACGATAATCAAGAAAATATGTGTAAGACGTTAAAGCAATTGTTTTACGAAGATGAAGACTATGATAAACAAATTTAATCTCAATGTCAATTTTTGATATTTTCTCAAATTATTTGGCATTATAGCCTTATAACCATGATATTATCAAAAGTGTAAAAGAGAGCATAGATGTTTTAATTATGATTAGTAGAGTCCGGATTTATAAGCATTAAAAAGATTGATATAAGTGCTTTAAAAAGCATAAAATTTAGTTAAAATAAGCACAAAAATAGCATAAAATTCCAAAATATGCTTATGAAAGTTAAAAATGCAAGTACATATTACAAATATGGATGTTTTTAAATTATTTACTAACTGCAACACTTTGTTTTATAGTATCTCCTGCTCTTCCAGTCCTGTCATTATCCGACTCATAAAACATAAATTCGCCTTTAAAAACGTTAAATTGCATTTTAATTCCTCCTTTTTTAAAACCGTTTGGCATTTTTCGATAGCTGCACTATTCTTATCTGTTAGGTCAAAAAACGGCAGTTTTAAAATTTTTATAATAAGTAGCATAATAAACAGCAGCATCTAGCCAAGTACCCCAACAGGTTAATACCGGTTCTGGAGGTAGTGGGGTATTTGGGAATTTTTCTTTAAAATATTGCACTCTTAACGGAGTTTTAACAAAAATTATTTTTACATATTTGATGAGGTCGTTTATTAATGGAAACTGCAGTCTTACGGCTTCTGGAATTCTGTTTATACCATGAACTACGCAGGTAACATGAATCAGATTTTCGTAAACTATTTTTATATTACAGCCTGCTTTATTATTTATGGAGCAGCATTAGTTGTCATTAATAATATTTTCTCTGTTGGTACAGCTACGGGTAGAAAAAGAGCTACTAACAAATTTTGAACAAATTTAGATGTTGGTTTTTGCTAATTCTTTTGTACTTATCAAAAGTTATTTTGATAGAGTTCCTTCATTTACCACTCCAATGATTAAATTGGCTATATATCGACCACGAGAATCAGTAGTTTCGTCTACGCTGATCCAAATGTAATTATGTCCGATTATTTGTTTGATTTTTTTTCAACGTTTCAGTATAAACTGAACTAACATAATTTTTACAAATGGTACTTTCATCTGGGATTGGTCGTTTACAATATTTTTCTAAGAAATTTTTAAATAAACTGTTTTGTAGTTTATTCAGAGGGATGTTTGACTTTAACATCATTTCACACAAATCTAATTTAAAATCGTCTATCATCGTTGTAATTAGAAGTTGATGCTGAGGCTGATTCGATAGTTACTTGTGTATTGGTTTGAGCTTTGAGTTTCTTTAATTTTTCTTGATGTTGAGAAGTATTTATGTGTTGAGTTATATTAAATTTTTTATCACTTGAAATCTGGATAATAAAAACTTATTTTGAATTGTAAAAATTGTATTAATCTTGAAAAACTTACAGTTTTAACACAGGCTAGGCAAAATATGGTCTTATTCGCATATTTTAAATCTGAATGGCTTTTAATCCATTTGTCCACAGTAGATTTTACTTTCGGCATTTTTTAAAATTACATTTATATAGGCACAGCTATGCAAATAAACATAGTTAGCACGGTTTAACAAACAACAAACGACTGAAATAAAATGTGATATTTTTATTCGATCTTGCAGAGTTGCATAAAGCATTTCTTACAGTTTCAATTAAGAGTCTTGTAATCATATCCGTAGTTGTAAAATAAGGTATCAGCAATCTTATTAAAGTGAGCGAACATTAACTTTATCAGTGCCAGATATTTTACGACCTGTTTGGTTTTAGTAACAAATAATATTTTTTCTAATTATTCAGCAGAAAAATTTAGAATAATTATTAAATAAGCATTAAAACTAAAATATGCATAAAAATTTAAAATATGCAAAAAAAGCATAAAAAAGATTATTCTAAAATGTGTATTTCGACGAAATTCGTGAAGATATATACAATTTTTGTTGCTGCTATAATTTTCCGGTCTCTAATGATTAGACATGAGAATAAAACTCACGCTGAAGCAGAAGTATGTCACTTTTTTCACTTAATATTTATAATTCTGATCCTTTAATAGAGAAGAATATGTGAAAATATCAACAGTTGACATGAAGACTGAATTTGTTTACCATAGTGCCCGTTTCTACAAAACAACTGCTTAATAATTTTCTTAATTATTTCTTTTGTTTTCGGAAATAATCTCATCGATACTTATAGTTTAGAAATTGCCCAGAAAAGTACTTTAAAATGATGTAATGCAATACAAGGTGTTCCATTTAAAAAATCATATTAGTTGTCATCACAAAAAAGACTGGCAACGTCTCCGATATCAATATTAGTTTTCTCGTATTTGATAATGTCTGGATACCAAATTTGGTACCAAATTACTTATTGAAGTAATGAATTTAACCAAGACTTTAGAAACACAGTGTATAATAATGCTATAAAATAATTGACTGCAGCTTATGTCAAAGTGGAGCAGAATAGATAATGATATGCCACATATAATATTTTTACAGTTCGGCAAAGGTTTAATATTCTATGGCTATTATTGCAAGTGGTACTTAAAAAGGCTTTTTTGTTCAGACTGTACCTTATACTACATTTTATGGTAAACAGATTACATAATACTACACTTTGCAGCAGCATCAGCACCACTTAGCACGCTGTAGCACTATTTGCCGATACTCAGCCGTATAGATAGCATTTTAATCGTGTCCTGCACATTTTTTTTGCAAAATTCAAAACTAATTTGAAAAGCGTCTTTGGTTAACATAATAAAGTTTTGGGCAATTTTCTTGATATTTATTCAGCTTGGTTTTTTGACAGTTTTGCGATATAGCAGTATCATACGTAAAAATCCCTTTGTGGAAAATTGTCTCTTTGTCTTCTTTATTGGCTATTTTTATAATTATTCTATTTAATGTATGCTAGATTAAATCACGAACAGTGACTGTTTAGTCTTCGTAATCTGTAGTTTTTTTAACATTTTGAATTCACAAAATAGTTAGTATTAAAGTCATTGCAAAAAGAAATATAAAAAGGCTGCAAATGTTTCATCTAGATTATCTTTATCAAGGTATTACCACAAGTACTACGACTTTACACGTAAGTTCAGGAAGATTATAAGTACCAATAACAAATAATTCTGCCTATAAAGATGGACAAATCTGGTGTAAAGCGTCTTGCTTCCCACGCTATCAGTGTTACCTTTCTCTTTTCTCTTTTTCCCTCTTCATGTTGTTTTCGCAAATCAATTGTTTTTTTTCGAAAATACGTAACTAACTCGTTGTATTGTGTTTTAGGTGGCCATGAATCCGAAAAACACAGTTTTCGACGCAAAAAGATTAATTGGAAGAAGATTCGATGATTCCAAGATACAAGATGACATGAAACACTGGCCGTTCCAAGTAGTTAATGATGGTGGCAAACCTAAGATTCAAGTAGAATACAAAGGTGAAATCAAAAAGTTTGCACCAGAAGAAGTAAGTTCCATGGTTTTGATAAAAATGAAAGAAATTGCGGAATCTTTTCTCGGTGGGAAAATATCGGATGCCGTCATCACAGTTCCAGCGTACTTTAACGATTCACAACGACAAGCTACTAAAGATGCTGGCGCTATTGCTGGTCTAAATGTTCTTAGGATTATTAATGAACCAACTGCAGCTGCCTTGGCTTATGGTTTAGATAAGAACTTGAAAGGAGAAAAGAATGTGTTGATTTTCGATTTGGGTGGTGGTACTTTTGATGTATCAATTTTAACTATCGATGAAGGATCATTGTTTGAAGTAAAATCTACAGCAGGCGATACACATCTTGGGGGTGAAGATTTTGATAACCGATTAGTTAATCATTTTGTTGATGAATTTAAACGTAAATTCCATAAAGATTTGCGTGGAAATACAAGAGCCTTACGCAGATTGAGAACGGCTTGTGAAAGAGCAAAAAGAACGTTATCATCAAGCACAGAAGCAAGTTTGGAAATTGATGCTCTTCATGAAGGGGTTGATTTTTATTCTAAAGTTACCAGAGCTAGGTTTGAGGAACTTTGTATGGATATGTTTAGATCTACACTTCAACCGGTAGAACGTGCTTTGTCAGATGCTAAATTAGATAAAGGCTCTATTCACGATGTTGTATTAGTGGGTGGATCAACAAGAATTCCTAAAATACAAAAGATGCTACAAGATTTCTTTTGTGGAAAATCCCTAAACTTGTCTATCAATCCCGATGAAGCAGTTGCTTATGGTGCTGCAGTTCAGGCTGCTATACTTACTGGAGACACAAGTTCACAAATTCAAGACGTCTTGCTTGTTGATGTAGCTCCTCTTTCTTTGGGTATTGAAACTGCTGGTGGTGTTATGACAAAATTGGTCGAAAGAAATTCACGCATTCCTTGTAAACAACAACAAACATTTACTACGTACTCTGATAATCAACCAGCTGTTACTATACAGGTAAATAGTTTTCTTTTTATCATCTTTTTGTTCAAGTATTTTAATCGTTTCCAAATGTATGTACTTTGTTGAATTTTTATAAATCATAGTTTACCATTTTTTAGTTTTTAGGGGCAGAAAATATTAATAATAAAAATTCTTTTTTAGGTATTTGAAGGAGAACGTGCAATGACAAAAGACAATAACCTCTTGGGTACCTTTAATCTAACTGGAATTCCTCCTGCACCTCGTGGTATACCTAAAATAGAAGTAACATTCGATTTAGATGCAAATGGAATTTTAAATGTTTCGGCTAAGGATATGAGCACTGGCAAATCGGAACGTATTACAATTACAAACGATAAAGGACGATTATCTAAAGAAGAAATCGATCGTATGTTGTCTGAAGCTGAAAAGTACAGTGCGGAAGATCAGAAGCAACGTGAACGTATAATAGCAAGAAATCAATTAGAAAGTTATATCTTCAGTGCTAAACAGGTAATGAAAAATCGTAATAAATTTGTGAGTGTAACCCAAAAAGAAATTTTCTAGGCTGCTGAAGATGCACCAGCTGATAAACTTACTGAAGAAGACAAAAGATTGATTCATGATAAATGTACAGCAGTATTATCCTGGTTAGATGGTAATCAATTAGCTGAGAAAGATGAGTTTGAAGATAAGTTAAAAGAGCTACAAAGAGAATGCAGCCCAATTATGATGAAGTTACACCAAGGAGGTGCCCAGAGTGGTAAAGCAGGCCCTACTGTTGAAGAAGTTGATTAAATTTCTTTTCTTCTTTTTTTATACAAGTACCGAAATGTATTTTAATGTCAGTATACGCATAATTGTCTAACAAATTCAAAATATAAATTGTTATAGAAAGATGTACTAAAAATTAAAAATGGTTTATAATTTTATGTTGATATTTTTTTACTGAAATAGTTTACTTTAAGATCTTATTAAATGAAAAAGAGTTTGCTTAGACCAAAAGATTAAGCTAGAAATTAAGCAAAGTGCAAATGATAGATTTGAAAGAAATTGTAACCTCACATTCTTGATGTTTCTCAAATTTAGTATTAGGTCAACATTGCTTATTTTCTAATAGGATAGTTAAGTCGGAGTTTTAAATTTTATATCTTTTAGTGTTTTAGTTGCAAGATTCTAAACTATTGTCAAAAAATAGAGAATGGTCGTGAATGAAATAATTACAATTACAAAGCGTTCAAAAAACTGTCTGGCAATTAATGACCTAAAAAACTGCATTCAGAGAAAACATGGTAGAAAACATATAGGCAAATAGTGTAGAAAACTGCGCAATTTTGAAATTATTGCAAAAGCAACTGAAAACCTATTGACACATTTTATGAGCAAGTGCTTTCTTTGCAGTCCAACAATTTTTTGAAGATTACTCAACGGTTAACTGAGAAATTCAAATTTTGCAAATTCGTAAGTGATGGTCTAGAAATTAAAAGTTTGATATCAAATTAGTTAGGTTCAGCATTCTAGCTTGACGATTTAAAATCCATCTTTTTGTGAGAGGAGCTACAAAAAATATTTATTTTCAAAAGAATTTAAAGTTCTGCCCCTAAAAAGAATGAAAGTAAAATACCTCAAAATTCTAATTTTCGATTATTCAAGAAGTTCACTAGATGAACCAAATTTGAGAAAATTCAAAAATACTAGGAAAAATCCATTGCCTTGATATGGAATGGTTGTAAGGAAGATTTTAATAATAAAGTTAACTTTCAGCAGATATGTTTACCTGTAGTGTATTGTTTGGAGTTTACTTCCATTGTTAGTTTTAAAAATGAAAAAAAAACAGTAATATTGCTATCGCAGACAATTATTATAAAACAATGCGTTATTAATGCTTTTAGCACATCCGCAGGTAAAATATTCATCATATTTCAATAAATCAGCATAAAATCTAGTACATTGCTAGGCAAAGTAGGTACGCTGTTTTGATTACAGTTACTATTGTTACTCTTTTTGATAATGTATTTTCAAGTGTAAAACCTGTTGAATGTGTAATAATTAACAAACCTCTCCCTCAAGGTAAGTCAACATTAATTTGGTTTGTAATACTAAATGTTAGCTTAGAATAAAACACGTTTAGAAATATTAAATTACTGTTGACGCCAATACAAACGGGACGAATTTTGCGGAGACTTTAGTTTAATTTTAATTATTTCAATCTGACATTTAGAAAAAGCGTTATAGCTAGGAATTTGTTTTATTCAGACGATTGAATTAATTATACCTAAAAAACCGCTTTATAATGATTGCCACCAACTTTCTAGTCATTATTTTTGCAAACGTAAAAATTACTGTAGGTAAATAAGTGTTCTTTTTTTGTGACCACGATAGTATTGTATACACTTTATTTTAATTTCCATTCCTTATTGTCATTTCACATAATACGTTTACAAAAACATTTTTGTACGTAAAACAAAACGCTATAATTAAATGGTGCCGAGGAAAAATATGTGCACCTCTCCTACTTGCAACAACGCATTGTGTGGCCCGATTAGTATACGATTTGCTGTATTCCTCTTGGACATTTGTCGCCCTCACTTAGGGATGTTTTTAGTTAATTTAAATGGCCTTCTGACATATAAATGTAAGCCAAGTCTTTTATCTACTACACGACTATAAAATCATTTTTCCATTAGAAACTGGGTTTTTTGCTTTCTGATTCAAGAGCTTAGTTCCACAGATATTGAGTGCAAAATAGAATACTAGCTTTCCAACTGGCATACTATTCTGACAGTCTTTAGTAATACTAATAGAAGGGGTTATTGACAAAAACTATTAACCAACGGCTAGCTCTAAATTTGTCAAAATGACGGAAAACGAACAACAACTATTAGTCCAGTCAATAACCTGGGAAAAAAGACCGAATAAAAAAAAACACTCAGCTCTAATTGGAAAAAACTTTTTTGCAATGAGTTCTATATGACCCCAGGATTATTTATGACTATAGAGACCTTCCCCCCGCCTCCCTTCTACCCCAAATCGCGAAATCAACCCTTTCAACCGCCCCCTTTCTGGAGATATTTTTTTATTTGTAAAAATGTGTGAATTTTAGCTTAAAAATAGCTTCTCAAAGGTTTTTTCGGCATTAGTTAGTTTTCCGGAAAAGTAACCTGGCCGTGGAAAAACGGAAAACTCGGTCTAATTTCTGGAAAAATTTTTCTTGTTCGTGAAAGTTTTGAATTTTAACTCGAATCCGATATTAGTTTTCCGGAAAAACTACCCTGGTCGTGAAAAAAAAACTTTGAAATTTCAGCTCGAAAATGGATTCTAGATAGTTTTTGGGGTTGCTGATCACGACCCAAAAAACCTCTTAGAAGCCATTTTTGAGCTAAAATTCACACATTTTCACAAATAAAAAAAATCTTTAGAAAGGAGGTAGTTAAAAGGGTTGATTTCACGATTTGGGGCAGAAGGAGGGGCGGGGGGGGGGAAGAAGGTCTTAATAGTCATGAATGACCTTGGGGTCGTATTGCAAAAAAGAGTTTTCAAATTCCTACTGAGTGTTTGTTTTTATTCTCTCAACTCATTAACTGGACTATATGACCAAAATTAGCTATACATGCTTTACCATTGTGACAACAGTATATTCACTAGTTTTTAAATTTGCAATAGAGATCGCAACAATTGTGTTTTTCTCCAATAAAGTACTACTTATTTAATTAGCATTTTTTGGAATCCTATATCTTTTAGTTCATTAATGCATACCACATTAAAACTTCTGGTAATTTATATTAAGAATTTTGATTTTGTTGTAGGTCTTAAAATCATAAAGATTAAAATCGCTTGCTTTAAAGTGGAATGTATTAAAACCATAAGGACTAAAATCGCTTGCTCTAATATAGAATGTATTAATGGCTATTCAATTTATGCAGTATTGGTAGTTTACACATGCTAGAAGTAACGAAATGGCTTACATTCACTGAAAATCGTTTTATGTAGATATCATTTATTAAATGCAAATTGTGTTAGAAATGTTGATTTTCTTTTATCATGCAATAAGGTTTTTTTTAACATTTATTTAGCTTATTTTCTAACTACTTTAAATATTAGTTTCGTTAGTTTATATTTTGTTCTCAACAAGAACAACAAGCTTCGTAGTCGTGCTGCGAGAAACCTATTTATCTTTCTTACCTTAGAAAAAATTTAAAATTAGTAGTCGGAAGAAAATAATCTACCTAATCGTAAGCTAAACTTAAATACAGAGCTTTGATTTTAAAACATCTCACCTTGAATAACTTTTTAATTAGTAAGATTATCAAAAATCGCTGAAACACGGTGATTTTGTTTTGGAGGGGGACATTTAATAACCTATTCTAATCAGTTGGGAAACTTTTCTCTTCCGCCCAAACACAACTCAAAATTAGCCGAGCCGTTCGTGAACTAGAGACGGAAATGTGTTGATTGAATTAAATACATTTCTGTCTATAGTTCACGAACGGCTGGGCCGATTTTAATTCCTTTTGATGTAGAAAATTGAGAATGTTTTATTTTCTATTAATGCATATTACCTCTTCGGGTTTTTATCTAAAAATTCAAAAATAAAATTTCATAAAAATGTCTAGATAATTACAATTTATAAACGTTTCTTATGGATTTCACAAATTTCTAGGTAAAAGATACAATAAAATAAAGCACTTTGTACAAAAAAACACAACTTACAAAGAATGGTAGATTTCGACATGCTCTGGGAGCAGCACACTGTAAATTGTGTGACATAGCTTCATCCATGTTCCCATTTATTGCTTTTAAAAAGTTTAGTTCATTTTCAAGAAGGTTAATAGAACACAAATCCCGAACTTGGTCAACATCAGGTGACCTATAGGACGGCAAAGACCAGTGGGATAGCAAAGTCTGACCTGTCTTTATACTTATCTCTTCCAGAAGGTTGATAGAGGCCAAAGTCTAACCTTAGGCCATTGCAACAAGTAAATAGAAATATAGGCAGGAAATGGGAATCAACAACATAATTGGTTAACAAATTAAATTATAAAGCTAAATACCAAGAAAAGCAATTGAAGGCATTTGAAAGAGAGCAAAGAAAAAAGAACATGATCGTTTATGGTCTATATACAGAAGGCTAATGGAATTACTGGAATTGGAAGGCGTAGAAATAGAAGTAGGCAATAAATTATCATCAAAGTAAGAAAATGCAACAAAGATAATACAAAGAGCCTGATAGGTTTTATAGCACTAAGAACAAAATTGAAGGTATGGGCAAATAAAAATAAACGTAAATGCGCACAAAATAGATTAGAGGAGTACTGCCTTAAAAAAGGGAAGGCTTTAATACCTAACTTAAAAGAAGTAAGAAGTAAAAGTCAACATGCAATAATTGAATACAATACAATAATAATTAATGGCAAAATATTAAAAGAAGAAGGAGAGAATATAAAGTAGAATACGAGAAGAGAACCTTGAACAAAACTAGTTTAGGAATCTGATTCTGATATGGAAATACAACAATAGAGTCGAAATACAAAGTAAAAATGAGTCGTCTAAGAAGCAGAAGATGATTAAAACAAATAAAAAATAAATCAGAAGACAAGAACGCCTCTACAACACCAATAAGCTAAAAAATCATACAAAGAAAAACAATAAATAAAGAAGATGTGGACACAAACACCAATGGCTCGTTAGAAATGAAAACAAAAAATCAGCCATTAGTACTTCAAAAAACCAATGACAGGAATAAGCTAGAGTAACAAGACTCAGACGACGATGCAGGCGAAGGACAAGCTTAATGAGTTTGGAAAAAACAAAAATTTAGCATTCCCTAAAAGGAAAGCAAGCATGAAAGTAAGAGACTATTCTACCTCTTAAATCATTAAAAATATAAATTAATAATTAAACATAATAATTTACTATTTCATCATCTTGCAGATAAAAGAAGTTTCATTTGATAGCCAGTGAGTGATTAACTTGAATAACTAACTGATATTAATAATTAGAAATCGTGGCTTTTTGTCTTTTGTATTTAGAAAACAATAAACGAAAAGTGCTTTTTACTTACTGATTTTTTCAGTTTTTGGGCAATCGCAAATATAAAATAATAATTAATTGATTTATATCTTGATATCCACAATTTTGCCTGGATTTATTTTCTTTACTTAACCCTTATCCGGTCAAGGTGGGTTCAATGGACCCGGTGCTCATTTTACTTTGTCATATTTTCTAAAATATTTGTCTTAGGGTAATGAGCGCTTATAACTTCTAAGAATATCTTACGTAGAGTGTTATCGGTTAGTCAAATATTTAATTTACATTAAGTTGATTATTACATAACAGGGCAAAGTGGGTCCATTGGACCCTTCTTACATTTCTATTAATACTAAACAGTTCTCTGTAAATTATGTTTAACATTTGTTGTTGTAAGTTTCAAATGACAATATTAGTGGTAATTAGGGTGGTTTATGGTTTTATAAATATTGTAGAATACAAAATTATGAAATCGACTGAATTGATATTTTTCAGATGTCAATGTACTGAAATACAAAAATAAACTGACCCCTTATAAAAATTGCAAATGTTGAAAGTTTTTAAAATAATTTTGAAAAGGTCTTTTGAATGTCTGGTAGTATCAAATAAAAATGCAAGGCTAATTGATACTTTTTATTGTGCCTCTGCAGCTCTTTTAGGTAAATTACGTTGTATTCTAAGGTTTTAAAAGTTTTACAACATTATGTCGAATAAAAGAAGACATGAATTTAGCAAAAATCACGTACAAGCTATAAAATATATGACTGTAGAAAAATTATACAGAAATGAAGAATACCAAATACAAAAATATGGTTTTTGAGTTTCTGATGCCTACCTAGGTAAATTAGGTTATACGATTTTGCAAAATTATATCGAACCAGGGAAGATATTTACTTCTAGCCATCTTAATAATAACACTGTGCTAGTTTAAAAATCTGACAAGCTAGGCGCCCGGCTGGAAAGTCTAATTCGAGTATGTTGAATTCAATGGTGCTAGCCGTAATTATAGGTTGGCGCTATTTTTCAAGAGATTTGAGATTCGACGGTTATGAACCTAAGGATCCTAAAAACACTTTATTTTTGTCATTTGTTTATCATTTATTGAATTAAATCAATGGAAATCGATCAGATATTGATCATTTCAATAACATTACATCAAATAGAAACTAGTTTTAAAAAAATAATTATTTGGCCGATTACAATTACGATATGGAAGTTTTGATGTTAGCCGTTTTTATAATAATATGCACCATGAATATAAACCCGAAGATTGGCAATTGTTTTTCAATTCCTCCAAAAGCAGGCAGTTCGTCTCCACGTAACCAATTAAGTGGGATAAAAATAAAAGAAGGTAGGTGTTTGAATCGAAGTGTTGATCAAATGAAGTTTTATTTCATATCATAGTTATTTTACAGGAATACTCAATGGATCGAAAATTCGTCGGTTGATGAAGAATCAAGCATTTGAAAATGCACTCAGTTATCTAGAGCTTGTGTCATGGGATTATGTGAAAGCGGTTATTGAAAATGTTCTCGGAATTCATTAATTCGAAAATTGGCGCATACTTATTGAAGAAATGCTTACCGCTTTCCATCGTATAAATGTTCGAATGTCATTAAAAATTCATTTTTTGCATTGTCATGTAGAAAAATTCGCTAAACAATCACCAGCTGAATCTGATGAGCATGGCGAGCGTTTCCATCAAGTGACGGCAAGGCTTGAACATTGGTACAGTGGAAAGAAACTACATGCTCTATTAGGCGACATTTTTGGAATTTACAAGACGAAGCAGATGATACAGATCAATCAGGAAATGATGATAGAGAACATTGAGAAAAATGCCATTTTTTGTGAACAAATGATGGACAATCGTGTTGTAATTGGCCAAATCAATTATTTTTTAAAACTAGTTTCTATTTGATGTAATGTTATTGAAGTGATCAATATCTGATCGATTTAAATCCATTAAATGGTAAAAAATGATAAAAGTAATGTGGTTTTGGGGCCCTTGGGCCTATAACCTTCAAACCTCAAATCTCTTGAAAAAAAGCGCCAACCTAGAACAACGGCTTGCACCATTGAATTCAGCATAGTCGAATTAGGTTTTGCAGCCAGGTGCCAGCCTGTCACAAAAGAAAATTTTTGATTCTAGCATTGTGTAATTGTTTTTATCTTATTTAATTCGTGTATGCAATACTAACAAAAAGTACTACACGAACTTTATAATGCAAAGGCGGGCCCACTGGACCCACCTTGTCCGGTAACGTAACTAAAATACGTTGCCAGGATTAGGATTAAACGCATATCTGTATCCAACAACAATGTCTACAATGAGAAAGTATTAATTATATATACTATTAAAGAAGAAAAAAGTTTTCTCGTTTATTATCAAATTCTTAAGGTTTTATAATAATTTATAATTATTGTTATTGTTGTGTCTTCTAGACAAGGCAAATCTTATTTCTAACCAGCATAAATTCAGGAAATTTGACATGAACATGTCGTGTAGGCATTATAAAAAAACAAACTATGCAAACGTAATCCATTTTGTTTTTAAAATCTGTAATTACACAAAGATATCTCTAAATTGTAAGACGTGTTGCCTATTCCCAAATATTCAGGGGAAGACCCGTGGAATGGGCATACTGTATACGATATGCTTACATACAATGTATAAAATGACAACGTTATTAAAGGTAACTAAAATTGGATAAAAGTTTAGTTTAATTCATCGTTGATTATTGAAGTGTATCTGTTGAAAAGTAAATGTCTAATAATTAATTCAATAATTTTTTGATTTTCCTTTGTTTTCAGAATGTCCTAAGGCTGTGGAGTAGTTTCTTATTTTACCATTGCTCGGTACCCAATAAGCAATATGCCAATTATAAGCAAACAACTGTTTGATAAAGTAGTATCATCTGATATTACTTGCATATCAATTATCCATCCATCAACCGAATCGTGTGTTAAAGGTCTTTATGACATGGCTCTTAGTACAACCATAGGATCATCAAAGTTCTTTTTACTTATATACGTGGTAACTAACTAAATTTTATTAATATAAAATTGTGTACTTTTGATTTATTTCTAGCTGCAAACCATAACAAAATGGAAAAAAATAAATAAGAATTTTATAAAGAAGCAAATTAAAGCTTATATCAGATCTATGTGTTACGCATTGTGTTATTTATTCGGTTTTTGCAATTCAGTTTGTTTATTAAGGTAAAGTAAACTAATAATTTATTATTGTTACTGCCTGTTGTACCTGCTTGTAAATCCAATGATGATTTCTCATACTTACTGTTTAGAAGTGATTATTTTAAAAACTCTTATTTGATTACAGGAAATGCATGACGAAATTTAACTTTTATAGCATAGCATTATCTGGAACGTGTGCTGGATTATCTATATTTGTTGAATCTAAAGAAAATAAAGCCCTAAACACATCAATTTTTTTAAACATGGTAAGATCTATTTCAAATATGTTTTAACCATCTAAGTAAAACTTAATAAAATTAGGTCGTAGAAACAATTTTTCGTCGCTTATACTGGAAAAAAAGTCTAATTAGGAATGTATTTCGAGAAGCTTTAATATTCATGTGTTGTAGTGCTATCTTACAATATTTATTAAGAACTAAAAAGAACAAAAGCAGAATCTTAAATTTCTGGAAAGTATTTTCTAAAATCTCATTGTACTTGTATAATACTAAAGTAAAGATAAATTGTTTTAGGTTCTACTATCCACCGATTGCAAAAGAATTGAACGGAATTTGTAATCATAAATATTCTTGTAGCGAATATATTTTTAAGGTATACTTAAAGCATTCTTTAACAGCCAAGATACAAAGTTGCTTAATATTACATTTATAAACCTTTGCAGGGATTTTTTAACTACTTTATTATGGGTTACATCCTAAACTTATTGAAGTATTGGGCGCCTCGTATAAATATTGCATTTAAGCACCCCAAGAGCCTATTAATAGAATCTTTAAAAAAAGATAAAGTTTTATTTGGTATGTTATTTGGCGGTTACGTTGGAGTTTTCAGGGTAAGGTAATTAAATAGTAGGCAACCAAAAATGCGGACTATTAGATTTGTAATTTCTTTTTAGATCATTCAATGTATATTAAGAAAATCCTACAAGAAAGAAGAAGCTCTGCATTTTGCCGTAGCAGGGTTTTTAGCAGGTTCTGCATATTTGTTTAGGCCTACTATTTCTATTTTAGCAATATGTATTACCACAGCACTGCAGGTTGGTAAAAAACACCTATTTAATAGTTTCACATCGATACAAAAAATACCCTTTCTTATTCTTTTCAGTTATTAATTCAGAGAATAGATTATAAAAACATCTTCCAGTCAAAACTACCTACTACAGAAATTGTTTTCGCTCTTTGTAGTGGATTTCTATTTCACAATCGTTTTCTACTATCTGACTCTTGCCCACAATACGTCAAGATGGCGATGAACAGCATTACAAATGGAAAGTAAGTATTATAAAATTTCAATTGTTATGCAACAAAAAAAAATCGCATCAAAAGCATCTGTTATGTTTACCTCACGTTAGAAATTAAGAAATCTATTTGTATCTTTTGTTGTTTTTTTGCAGAGTGGACGAACTTTACCAACAAGCGCTACGATTATTTGAAGACCATCTAACTGAAGCTGCGGTAATTTGAGCTACTCGCTTTAATTCTAATTAATAAAGTTGCTTTATGACTAACATTTAATATTATATGTAATATCAAGCAACTCCAATAATAAAATGTAAATATAAATAATTATTTGTGGTATTTGTTTTTTGCTCATTTCAAAAACTAGGAAAGAAGTTCAAGCAGTTACTGCAATTCCACCCGTTGGTTTCCATAAGTAAAACTAGTAACAGTGGGGGTGGAGAGCTTGACGAATAGGCTATACAGGGTGATTGTAACTTAAAATATCTATTTGTCCAAAGTGTAATAGTATCAAGATGCTTATTTGAATGAACATGGCTAGCAGGTAGAATAGTGGAAATTCTAATAGTATCTTTTGTTATGAACAGATAGTCCGTAATTCTATAGCAGGAGTTTTATTAGAAATCTTATTTGCCTATGACGTGATGTATAAGAGAATTCTTTATGAGAGTTTTGAAGAATTAAATCTGTGATTAATGTTTTGACGTAACTTAGTGAAACGCCAAGTGCAGGCTCCAATCCGGCAAGGGAGTACCTTCCTATCTCGCCAGAGCATTAGCTTTTTTATTTGCTACTATACTACAATGTCCTAAGAGCCAAATAAGATTTATTTAATTTTTCTTCTAGTTCAAGGCGTTCAGAGAACTGTAGTATTTCGTAATCAGATGGTACTAATGTACTGATTTGCGTACCCTTTAGGAAGATTATCTTGTAACAGGCAAGCCAAAATAGCTAAAACCTCTGATTTGAAAGATTCTCACCCTGGTGCCTTTTCAAGCTTCAATCCATCCGAAAGCCAAACAAGACCTACCAAATTGGCAATTACGAGAATTAAGTCCGTGATTGTCGTGCAGGTACCATAACTAGATGTAGGTTAAAGAAATGCGATTGCTTCTCATTATAAGAATCGTGTCATTTCCTAATCACGAGTTATTCTGCCGCATTTTGTTGAGGCTTTTTTAGCCTTTAGAAAGGCGGTAGGAGATGTGAGAATGTGCCACTATACACCAAGCTATGAAAGCATATAGCATCAGTGATCTGATAACCACTATGTACAACCACGGCGTGATCCTAAGATCTAGACTTCATGTTTTGCTAAAATTCTTTTGCCCAGTAAAAAGAAATTTGAGACTCAAAAGGTTCCATCCTGATTACACTTTAGTATGTATTGACCTATAAAAGAGCCTGCGTTATCTCTGCAAAGGCCTTGAAGCTTCGTGAGATTCCAGAAAGCGTTAGCACGTTTCACTCAAGAGCGTACGAATTCCAAACAATGTTTCAAAACGTGTTAGTTGGTTAACTTTTATTTCAGTGCGTGTGAATTTAGGGTGATCTATCTAGGACTTACTATTTAACTTTAGTAGCAATTAAGTATTCTTACATCAGTGTAAATTATACTTATCTCATTTTGATTTCGAAACTGGTCCAAAAAATGTGTGCGTTTGGGTGTGAGCAGTTCTCGATCTCTGTCAGCTGTAACCCGTGACCTTACTTCAGGGTAGGCCAGAACACCTGTTTGGTTAATTTCTTTATAATTTGACAATTCTGACAACTTAAACCAATCACGCGGTCTCCGCCTACCCTGAAGTTAGGTCACGGGCTACCACTGATCTCTAGTTCAGAAACTTGCAACCGAACGGTTTTAAAACGAACGAATAATCGTCAGTTCCGTTCATCTAGGCTAATCATCTGTGCGCTAGATAGTAACATGATAGTGAATATGACAATAGTCTCAGACAAGTTGTAATGCAAGTTAATATATTAATACCCCTTACGGCATTCGTACCACACACACTCATACCCATATTGGTTCAACTTAAATTAACAAAAAAATTAAAAGAAAAGGTAAAAAAGAAACAGAAAAGATAATGAAAAGTTTATTTCTAAGGTGATTCTGTTTCCCTTCGAGTTTCGTCAGAGGAGAAAACAAAAAGAGTAGCCTCGACTCCAAAATCCAGCTTATTATGCTTTGAATCTCAGAATGTAACTCTTACCAAAAAAAGGGACATAAAGTCCATGTTGATAATTTTAGAAAAGGAATGACCGTTAATAACCAGAATAGACTTTTTACATTTTTCTGGGATGGAACTCTCTATAGGGAGTACTTAAAACAAACAAGAGATTCATACTTAACCATTTGAAACGAAAAAATAAAGTTTTAAAGTATCCATACTTATGCAAAGGGTTACATTTAAAGACATAAAAAACTAATGCTGTAAAAAACTGTAGGCATTATTGGAGTGTTTTCTCTTATGTAAAGTTGCTTGTAAGTCTGATAACTTGAAGTAATCTTTTCTTCTGTATCTTTACTGCGTCTCCAAAAAAGATACAAAAGAGGCCGATTGCTCTGAATAGATCTTTTGTACAAATTCCTAGGTTTTCGTTTAACACTTTAATTCTCATCGTTCTCTTTAGTTTTTAACTTCTATACGCTGTTGAACCTACCTGACAAGTCAATAAGGTCAGGTAGCGTCCTGGTCAGTGATCATTTCTTTTTTCCAGAACGTTCAAATCTAGTGGTCGCATATTTACATGTTTTGTTTCCTTTTCGAAAATTTTTACAAGTATTAAAGATGAGTGTCTTCACAGTGAGTAGCAACAACTTTAGGTTTAGGATCTAGTATTCAAGGATTTTGATCTGTCTAAAGCCTCTATATTTACCAAATATCTCCAATTATCCAAGAACACGATCTGTTGTTCTGTTAAACTTGAACTGCAAGTCCCTTTAGCTTACAGTCTCGTAACTACATCTATCCCTTTCTTTGTTGGTGAACCTACTGTGCCGCAGCTCTTTTTTTTATTAAGTCTAACTCAAAATGCAACAAAACTGAGGACTTATTGATAGAAAAGTTTCACTTACTGCCAGAAGAAACTGTAGAAAAGCAACTTAAGATATAATGATAAATTGTCTGAACTTCCGCAATCATTCAAACTCAAAACAAAATTCCAAAATAAATATGAAAAATGTGAATGCAAACTCTAAGTCAAAGAACAATGCATTGGTATATTTTAGTCTTAAATTCTATTAAGGCAAAAATAAAAAAAATTTAAGCCAGTTTATGTAGCTACTACTAGTGTGCCTTGTAATTGTTTTATTAAATGCTATTTTTCTAATGGGTAGAGTAGAGACACACTTGTTAAACAAGAGAGACAATTATACGTTAGCTCGCTGCTTGCATGGCGAGTGTAAAGGAAAGAAGAAAAATTTAAACAGTAAATTCTTCATCTATCTTTTACGCTTGCCGTGCGAGTAGAGAGCTAACGTATGTTTTTGTCTCTCTTGTTTGTTAAGTGTGGCACCACTCCACCTATTAACAAAATGACATTTATTAAAACAATATCAAGGCACACTAGCTACTACTTGTCTCATGTTTTTATATGCGATATTTAGTTAAAACAGGTATCAAAAATGTTGCTTACTTTATCTCCACCCTGTATGTGCCTATAACAAAGTTAGTAAATAGAAAGCTTTGAAAACTACTTCAAATTCACAGATCGAAGAATCGTATTTTTAAGAGCTATCAAGTTAACCTTGTTTGTTGCTAAGTTTATAAAACAAAATTTATTTTCCTCTTTTTAAGCTGTTTTCGTTGGAAACGCGTTACAAACTTCTCTGATGTATTTTCTATTTTACTTGTTAAAATATTATCAATGGAAACCGAACATAAAATAGAAAATAACAATCAAAACTCTAATATCCAGGTACGTTATTTTCTTTCAATTTATGTATCTGAGCAAAAAATAATTAATTGTTTAAATTTTCGTGTTGTAAAATTTCCAGACTGACACAGTTGGTTCTTGTCAAACTATTCAACAAGCAGAATGTTCTACAAATGGTATTTATATTTGTGTGCCAAGAATACATGCAGTTTATTCCATGAGATCGGTACATAATTTTCCGAAAATCAGACCAAACGGAAAAGTTACCTCCACTAACCATATGCGTTCAAAACCGTCAACGGAAATAAACGAAAATGCTATTATTTACGAAAGTTCTATTGAGGAACCAATAGATTTGACATGTACGGTAAAACGCGATAGTGAATCTCGCGCAACTAGTGATAATGTAAGTACTTGTAGATTCTCTTGAAAGCATTTACTTCTATATCAATACTTTAAGGCTTCATTGTTGCAAAACACGTCTAGCCCAAAAATGAATCCTAAAACTGATATAAGTACTTTCGATTTCCAGCAAAATAATTTTACGGAAAACGAACCTGCAATCAGTAGGAAGAAAGGAAGGAAGAGGAAATTTGTTTTTAAAAATCCCCATTTATTTCAAAATGTTAGTTTCTACCAAATCTTTAAATTTATTCTTTTTGATAACACCCTTTCACCAGTTACAGATACCAACATTAGAATCAGGAATATTGAAGAATTTAGAAAATCCTGACTTACTTCAAGGTAGTAGCAATAGCAATGATAACAGACAAGCGGAAGTTCTGAAAGCAGCTAAGTCATTATTCTCTAAACGTACAAGAACTCTTTTCCACTGGATATATCCACACGCGCCTAAAGCTCAATTGAAAGCAGCCGTTGCATCCTCATGGGAAACTCTGGGAGAACAAGAAAAAGAATTTTATATTTCCCAGGTAGTGATGAACAGTTATTTAATTGCAAACCATCATTAATTTGTTGTAATTTAGGTTTTAGGTCGGTTCGGTTTTCCCCAAACCAACTTAATGGTAAATCCTCAATTAGGGGGTTTAGCTGGGATTTTACCTTTACCACCTTTAGACTTATCGAATAGGATGAACCAAGAAGGTAATGAAGAAACTTCAAGTGCAGTCTCCGGTCTTTTAATGAGCGAAAGTGGAAGTACTCAACAATGGATGAATTTGACAAATGCTTCCAATAGTAGTAGTAGTAGCAGTAGCAGCAGTAGTACGTCATCCAGTAATCGTTTGCCTTATATACCAAGAATGAGCAGAAAACGAGGTCGTCTAGGCAGACCGCCGGGTAGTAGAAACAGAAAACAGATTAAAGAAGAATTTCCAATTTTAAAGCAAATTCGAGATGAGCCAAACCCTGATGAATTTCAAGATGATCCTGAATTGAGTCGGGAATTCCAACAGTTTAGATGGACTTTACATTTGAATGATAATAAAACTTGAAGATATTTTGGTTAGAATGTATTTGAGTCAAGGATTTGTTAACATCATTGACTTTAAACATTTTCTGCTAAATATTTAATTTTAATACTATGTTTTTAATAGGAATGTAAATGCCTTACAAAAATAAAGCACAAAATATCTAGAAATGTGTGTTGTTGTAAGATAAGATGATTGAACCTCCATTGATCTTCAGAATTAATTTTTTTATTTTGAAAGGAAATTTTTAACATAACTTTTGTGTTATTATTTTTACAGGATTAGTACTGTAAGGACGTTTTCATTTTCTGTAGAAAACAACTTCTGAAAAGAAAAACATTACTATTACTTTAACGAGAAAGACTCTTTTAGGAACATTTTATTGTCTGTTTGATTTCAATAGATGCTCAAAATTCTTGTAGACTGTTTTCGACCAGTACTTCTCAAATAGTAAAGAGGCATCAAGGTAGTCTTTTTGAGTCTTTTGGAGGCCTTTACAACATTGGGGGGTTGTCTGACGAGTGAAACCCTAATAAACCCTTAATAAAAAGTTGAATATGGATTTTTCTGTAAATCATGGAATAATCTCATACCAACACTAGGGAGGTATATCTGATTTTGGAAACCCAGATAAAAAAGGCACACTTTAAAAACTTTCAAAGCGTTTTAAACTTTGTTAAACTCACAATTAACTTTAAAATACGAGCTGAACTTTTTCTTTTAGGTGGCTAACCTCTCTTTTCCACTTTTCTGCTAAGGACAAAAGATCATCATGGCCACTTGCTTGAATAAACGGGTTATTTAATATAATAACGGATTTCCTACTTAGTAATGACACACAACTGTCGTTTTTGTGAGTAGAGATTTCTCAATAATCTAATTTACTTTGCTATCCAGATAACTTAGGAAGAATTTGATTCATCAAATATCATTGTTTTGTAAAAAAACAACCAAACATTTTTCGTAATAACTTTATCTAAAATATCGTCGGTAAATACTACATTATGGATATTTTGGTAAAAAACTCTTCTTTCAAGAGTTAAAATACAAAACATTTTCTTAAACAGAACTTAAACAAGAAATTAAAAAAATATACAAATACTGGCACTGAAAAGTTACAAGTAAAAAAACCGAAAACGTTTTACAGTGCATTGAAGTTTAAACTCAATCAAAAACATGCAAATAAAAATTAAAAGATAATAAATTAACTCTTGTATGTTTTATGTTATAAAATACACTAAAACTACTTAAAAACTAAATCAGTTACAAGGTAAAAAAAGATCAGTTCCTTGGCCTGTTTTTGTGGGGTATAGGTATAGCACCAGGAGGCAAATTAGGAATATTCTCTGGAAGATTTTGTTGCTGATCTTCATCTTCAAGTGGTTGAGGGGTGGTTGGTACATCACAATCTTCTGTTGGTGGTACCACGCAACGTAATGATCTGCGGTCGAAAACTAACATTGCGGGACATCTTTGAAGACGGGGATATCCACCTTGGCATTGCCAGTAGCGGTTACAGGATTTACCCAAGGGTACGTTACCATTAGCATCATCATTGCAAAGAGCTGTAAAATGTTTATATTGAATAATAAAATTGATTTTTTCTAGCAACAATCTTTACTTTACTTTATCTAATATCTAAATATCAAAGAATCTATAAAATTTTAAATATTTAATTTTGTAATGCAATCTCTTTTCCACATAAATCAGTTTGATAGTTGATAAAAACCGGTATCAAATAGTTCAGATACGCGTATAATATTTCAAATTTAAATATGTTACAATGTTGCAAAAATCGAACAAATTTGTTTATATAAATTCCAATAACTCAAACTCAATATGGTGTGATATAATAATTTTGTAATATGATAATATAGAACATTTCAAAAATATCTTGTATAATATAGCACGAACCGTGAACAGAGATTGATTTAGAGACTGATAGCTTACACAATAAATAGAGACATTCAAATTTCAACTTACGATGTTTCTGACAACCCTCTACATTTTCTGGCCAGTCGCATGAATGTGTTCGTTCGTTATATAAAAGGCCACCAATGCAAAGCTGTTCGGTGGCTGTGCCATTCCAGCAAGTCCAATATCTAGTACAGGAAGTTTCATGTCCAAAAATTCCATATAACCAATCACAGTGCTCAGCACCAATTGGTGGATCTAAAATAATAATTGAAAAGCTTAATATTTTGTTTAACAACTAACTATATTCTTACTTACTGGCTTGTTGCTTTCCGTCACAATAATTTGCCCTCCATGGATAGTCACATCCATCGGTTACTCCACGGTTTTTACCCGCAAACACCAGACCATTTGGACAGTCGTATAATTCTGGTTGTGAATTTACACATTCCCAATATCTATCACAATACGTTTCATCCGAAACGACACGTGCTTTCGTTTTACATGGATCCTCTTGACCACCTTTTTGGGCATGTGTAATACCTGCAAATTATAAAACTAAATTTTAAAAGTGAAACTAATGGAAGAAAGGAAAATCAACAGGTTAAATATTTACTTTCAGATTTAATGTGGTTATATAATCATATCAGTTACATGTACAAGTATAGTAGATGTTTCTAGGTTGTCATGTTTGATTTGGGACATTTCAAGTTTAAAATTGAAAATAAATCTAATAAGTGGGTCATATTTACTTAATTATGCATAAACATTGATGAACAACAAGCGTAACGTGTTCAGTAAATATGTGTTACGTAAATTAATTTTATGTACGAAGATGTTCAACTGAAATCAAGTCAAGGTTAACCGTTGGCAATTGTATTCATTAAGTATAATTGCATAAACTGTTTTTTGTTATAAAAGGTTATTTACATCAATAAGTTTTTATAGCATCAGTAAAATATTAATTTAAAATTAATTATTGATTCTTATTTATCTACGCTATCAAAAACTAATGGAGACTTTTCGATGAATAAGCTACATGAGCTAATTAAATATTTAACGTTATTATACCATAGGTCAGAGTAAATTAAGTTATAAAAAATAAAATAGTTGTAGTTTTGATGTAATGTATTACCGTTAAAATAAATCTTTTGAATTTATAAATTTTGCTATGAAACCGTTCCGTGTTCAAATTGTTTGGGGTGATAGCTTGGTTTTGAATTAACCTATTAACTGCGAGTACAACTGTTTTGAATCTTCAAGGTAGGAAGATACTTGTTTGTAATATTATTAATTTAACTAGAAAATGTTTTATCTTTTCTTCGTTGAAGCTTTAATTGAGTTAATCAGCGTCATCTTTATTGCAAAGTTCTATATGAACAGCATTTGTTTCAATATAAAAATCTTAAAATTTCCAAACTAGACAACATTCAGAAAAATATTGACTTAGAGGTATCTCGATTAATAACCGGTCAATTATCAAAAGTCTTCAAATCTTAACTAAATTCTCTATACAGATGCAAAATTTCTTCTAGTGAAAAAACATGAAACTCAAAATTAAAAACTTATACATAAACATAACCCACCATATCCTGGTGATTTATTAAGCAGTTTTCAAAATTCTTTAGAATTTTGATTCTGTTTTATAGGAAATCATACAAGATCCGAAGAAAAGATTACCTTTAAATGGTAGCAAAATATCTTTTGTTTATTCAGCTTTAATCGGCTTTCTGTTGATATGAGCCTTGTCATTGGTGAAAACAAAGAATTTCCAAGACCTATTCGAATTTGGTTTTGGCATATTATAATGATAGCAACAACTACTGCCAATTCGATCTTGAAATGGAACATACATTTTAGAAAATGTTGCCCACATACTTCTGATACTACAGAACAAACAGGCTTTGAAACAAATAGGATCATGTATTGAAGGTAACACCAAATCTGTACTAATACCTTCCTGTAACTCCCTTTTAATAGAGTACCTCTCGATTGTTCTTAGAAATATATTAGGCAGGGAAATATTTGACTAGGTGACAATCAAATCAAAAAAAGACATCCATGATCCATCTCAATAGGTATCAGTATCAGCTGGCAACTTAACTAATAGAGGTTTTGTATCATCTACAGACAAATCTAAATTCTACTCAACTCTCTATAATGAACATTGCGTGTAAGTAAAACAACACCCACGTTTCTTCAACTTCTTGAGCAGTAAATTGATGTTTTTATTTGTCTTTATCTTTGTTTGAATTAGGTGTACTATGCGGAGAAAATTGTAAAATATCATTCAGAACAATGAATCATCAAAGCCTTTTTTTGGCAACAGCAAAGCTGGAATTGAGGGGCTTATCGGGTACTGAAGAATTCTTCAGTGAACCCGTGTGGTTTCTATAACTACTAATCTCCCGCAAAATGTAAATTACTACCATAACATACTTTTCAAAACCTAAACTGCAACCAATTTGAAAGCTTGCAAAGTTTAAGAAATCTTAAACACAAGAATTGCGCAGGCTTGTACTTACGTTTTACGCCAAATGACGCGCTGTCTAGAAATACCAAAAGAAATAGACTTTAGAAGGAACTATGTAATTGCGAGAACCTTGTCAGTACCATGAGAATTTGTTAAGTATGTTACAAATGTCTTCAGGCTTCTTAAGAGTTAATTCGCCCGAAAAGAAAAACTTGAGCTTGAACATTTAATAGAAATTTACTTATACCCGAATTTATGACTTTTTGAAATGGACTTAAGACACTCAGATTTCCAGACAGCAGTTGGTGATTAAGGTTAGTTCCTGATTGCATCAACCTCATTTATACCCCTTTAAAAATACAGAATTAAATGGAATGCTTTATTTCGTTTGTTTTGTTTTCATGTCAAAAGCTTTGTGATACCTATTTCATCACATTCTTTAAAACTGTGACTGAGCACATACAAAATGTTATGTTATAAAAAAAATTAATGATATGAATAGACTGAAAGTTAATTCCAATAAAGCCAATTTATAGTTTACTGCTTAAGAGAAAATAATTGAGAATGTTAAGTTTCCAATTGTCCATAATATAACATCTAGGCAGTAAAGTACACAAGAGTAGTTCTAAAAGGAACCTATTCCAGAAAAATAGAAAGATAGACATTCTAAAGATCTATTATCTTCTATGGGTTGTTGATAGCCTCTGCTTCATTTTTATAGTGAATGTATGATAGATTCTAATTGTATAATAGATTCAATTTCTGCAGTCGTTCATTCTGAACGTTCTTGTGTAGTTTATAAATGAATCATGATTTAAATAGAGATGTTTACCGTCCTGGTTCGGCATAGAAACTCCCAAATAATCTTTCTATTCGCTAATAGCTAAGCTGGTTTTAGGCGTCTAGGTTTGTTTTACATTTGAGCCACAGAATTCAGATAATACTGCTCTGTATTGTACGTCACAGCGTCATGTCTGGCCTAAACTGAGGCTATCATGTTTTGTTAATTAATGTATTACTAAACTAACTCTCAAGAAAGCGGAGTCTTTCTATTGATTCGCTATTTAAACGAAAACGGAGGTATTGAGACGGTAACCTGTATAAGCATCTTAATATGGTTGGACTTGGTAGATTAAGTGTTGAGAGCTACAAAACTACTACTGTGGTGCAACCTTTTGATACTGGTAATGCTACCTTTTCGAGTAGAATTGTACTCTTCTAGAGCTACAAGTACATCGATAGAATGTAAATTTCATTTAGTCATTGTAAGTATAGTTAATGTAGTATGAACGAAAAGTGTTAAATCGTGGGTATAAGAAAGGCCCCAAATCAAACGATGCACGTCATTAACAGAATTTTCTAATGCCATCTGTTAAAAATCAAAGTCGCTGTTATTTCTTAGAAATAAAATAAATAGTAGAACATTGTAAAAAGCGATTCTAAGTAATAATTTATTGTAATACCCGGAAAAAACAAAAGTTTTAAGTTTTATTTGTTAATACAAGAGAATTAACAGAGCATGGTTAATTTTTCCGAAACGAGATTGGCAACAGTTAGTATGTTTACTAATCCATCAAAGAATCGACTACCTACTAAAAATATCCTAACCTCACTTTCCGTGCGTTTTTATAAGAGCTTTTCCCAGAACTAGTTATGTGATCCTGGAACAACGCGGCGTCATAATCATGCCGAAATCTTTGTGTAAACAATCAAAGTAACTTATTGCTATTGTCTTTTTGTTACAGACTACACATTAACGATATAAATGTCTTACTCGAAGGTGATGCGATTGTATCATGATGACGTGCATTGTTTCATTCGGGACCTCAACTATAGTACTGCTTTCCTACATCGTACATCTATTTATCTGGTTGCATAAGTTTTTATTATATCTTGTAGGCCAAAATTCTTTTGAAACAAAGTATTTGTTAAATTTCTTTAGAATAACTTACAATATTTTCTTGAGTTACTGCTTACTACATGTAGTATATCTGTTATATAAATGAAATTTACATTCTTTCTGCAAATAGCATTTTATAGATAATCTTATTTTTCATTAAATTTAACTGGGTTTCTCCATATACCACCACCTACCATATATTATAATACTGTCGATTTTATCACATTGAAATTAACTTTTTATAATTAATGTTATTTCCTGTTAACGACAAACTGAATTATATTTTTTAAGTCATGCCTAAGTCAAAGCAAAAGTACAAAAACACTTGTTATATTGTACATTTTTATTACATTAAAATCAACTGTGACTCCTGCATAATTATTTTTCAATTTATGTTACATAAGAATTTCTTTTGGCAATAGGTATCGACTTTCATATATGCAATCTAACGTTTCTTGTTAAATTATTATATCACAAAAAGACAACCAGGAAAAATCGACAGTCAGTATTTACTATTTAGTTTTATTACAGGTGTATAATATACATATGTGTACACACATACAAACATGCATATTAGCAAACGATTTTTTTCTGATTCACTCGCACCTAAATGTCATCGATGATATTTATCAAGATGAAATTAAAGTCTAGCTTCCGGGCAAGTTTAACATATTATGCATAGAGACGAATTAAATATTTTGTAATTTTAACAACTTATAGCTTTTTAGAAGTTAGTCTACATAGTATACTGTGTATTAATGCCAAAAGTCAAACGTTACTACAAGCAGAGTCGTTGCACTAAACCGGCGTGTTTTATAGGTGGGGTCCTTTCATGTCACGTCACAATTTATTTACCTTCCGGTTTTGGACGTGATAATAGTTTCGTGTTTAATGAATTTCAAGTCGAGCCAACAGTAGCTTAGGTAAACAGACATACCTACTAAACGATTTTGGTGTTACTGTTAGGAATTATCAAGATATTAAAAAGAAATTAAACTCCAATTATTATTATTTATTATTTGTTTGATTTTTTTACAATAATCAATTTATATCAATGCAATGCAGTAGTATGCATACAGGAATTCATTCAACTAAAATAAGGCTTGTTTTGCCCTAAGGCAGAACTTTATCACATGAGTGAAAGTAGTTTATATGCGTTCTTTCAAGAAATTCCTATTCACTTAGTTCTTTTCCTTCATAATAATTCGATAATTACATTGGGTTATTACATATCAAAACTGCCATTTTTTGATTTATTGTAGTCCCATTGGGCCAATTAAAAGCTCAGATTCTTTGACATTTACTATCTGCTGCCTGGAGAAACTAGAATATTCGGATAAAATCCATTTTGCGGCATCATAGTAGGCAAAATTAGAAACTCCTTCAAACTTCAAATTTTTAAAATTCGCACACTTAGTAATTTTCAGAAAGAATCCTTGTTTATATCATCTCTATTGACACCAAAGTTTGAGTCTCAAGGAATCAATCATTTTTGTTTTTCAAATGGATTTCGACCATTTGAAGAATTCTTGATTGACATCGAAACTAAAACTTCTATAAAATCAATCATGTCAAAACCTATGAAAAATGCTGTGTAATGGTTTTTTCCTTGCATTCTTCCAAGTAACAAATAAATTTTCCATAAACACTGTATTTAAAAAATTAAAACTGATAAAAATATAAAAATTTGAATCTTCAGAGCTGTCTATAATAAATAAACCAAATTTGCACAAAAATGCAAAGTTGTCATTTTAATTCTTCAGTAAACGCTATTATACTTTTTTGTCGATTTTGGTGATAGAGCAGATTGGCAGATAAGACTCTGTTGCATAATTTCGCCAGGTTTCCAACATGATTGTGACATCATTTTTCTTCTTTGAGTGTCAGTACTTAGCACCTTCGATTACAGCTCTTACGCTTTATTGACATAAAGAGTTGGGGACAAACATTGATGTTCTAAAAATCTAAAACAATCACCCGTGTATAAGAATGTCTATAATCTTTCTCTGTAATTTTTAAAAATTAAAGTCTGTTGAACACTTAAATTCTGCTTTTTACTGTTTAAGATTTTTTTCCAAATCGAATTAATAATTATTTTTAGTTTGCAATCCTTCACTGTGAGTTATTAATATACTCTAATACAAAAAGAAAAAATCTTCCCACAGTACCTTAAGCAACTCTAGCCCACATTATTTTTTTTCAAGACGGATGTGGACACAAAAAAAAGCTATATGATATTGGAAAGTTTAAGGTAGATTCCGCTTCCACAATTGTTTATTTAAAAGCCCATTAAAAATAACGAAGGTCGAATTTTTGTTTAAAAATTATGTTCTGTTAATAAGAGATGTATTAGCTTCCCTGAGAATCATGTTCCACATTCTCAACATTCATAGTGGTTTAAGAATACGAACCTTATTACGTAAACAGTTTCAAGGACAACGTTAGTTAAGAATCCTTTTACTTTTTTTCTTGGAATATATTACAAAAACCTTTATTAATCGATTTGTGTTTTTTCCGAGAAGTTTTTAAACCGGAGATTATGCAGAATTCTTTTATTTTTAGATCGGAAAGATAAGAAAATTATGTAATGAATTTGCTGAAAAACTTATAGTCGTTCATCATTTAATAAGACCACGCCTCTTTAATTTGTTTATTAGAAGTAAACAATAGAAATTATTTATATGCATTTAAAAATAGAGTATTAATTATTTCCATTTTCACATTACAGTTAAGGTCAAATTTCGTGTAAGAATTTTAATTTTAAAAACGCTTAACAATAACAAGATCTTGTTTATATAAGAAGTTTGTGTTTTCAAAGAAAAACCTCACTGAAATCACCGTTGGGCAAATTGCATAATTATGCCCAATCACTGTTTGTATATTCCATCTTTATTATACCTGCAATCGACTATGAAATGTCAAATAAAAATCAGTTTGTAGAAAAATAATATTCAAATATCAGAAGTTTAATGAATTAATTATTTTCCTTTAGAAAAACCAAATTAATGTGCATACAGCAAAATAACATTTGTCATCCGATTCACAAATAAACATAAAAACAACAACACAAATAATTAGAAAAGACAAATTTATTTTGAACTGCAATTGTCTGCAAAGGCCAAATGTTAAACTGCTGTCTCGCAATTATGTGCCATACTTTCTTTGGATGACTCATATCAGACAAACGCAATCTGATATTACCCTGCATGAAATTTTTATTAGACATCGTGATTTGAGTTATAATTAGTTCTGTTCAAACTGTATTTACTTTACAAGTCTTATTCAATTTTGCCAGGTAGTGTACGAACCTTCTATGCTACTTATTGAATTCTATAAAATTAGTGTCTATCTACAGAAAAAAGACGGGAATCAATTATGTAGGTAAACCTATAAGTGTTTGGAAGTTATATCTCAAGAATTTCTGAAAATTAAAATTGTTACATTCTAAAATGTCATCGACCAAGGTATACTAAAGTGGCGGTTAATATTTGAAGTCGCCAGTCATTGCTTTTTGAATTTTAAATGATTGTCGAAATAACTCGTCAGCAGGATCATCTCAGGGCACCTAAGACACGATTTTTGAGGACACCAGACTTTTGGAAAGTACGGTAGTGAGTATAAATTCTTTGGAGTCCAAAGGGCAATCCATGTCTGATTAGAAACGCTTATACATAATAAGCCTTGGGGCGGTCAAATAGTTAAGATGCCGCTGGCGGTGAACCTATCCCGGGAAAGAGAATTTTTAAAAGATGCCTGGTAATAGTAACAAACTTTTACTGAAGATTTGAAATACGTACTTCAGCTGGATCAAGTTTTAACAGGCAAAATGTAAAAAGATCTGTTTTTAAATTTTGGTGCATTATGATCAAAGCAGTTTATGCACACTGCTACAGGAATCTGTAGGTCTACATCTTGGTAAATCATAAGGACTTGCAAGGATCTGAGAATCCACCAAGATTCAGGTTCTGTCCAGGAAAACTTTAAAGTCTACAGAAATAGGGACGTCCCCAATAACGTAGAGTCCCGCATAAAGACACAAATTTGTTTAGTAGTACATTTATAGATTCTTGATTAAAAGGCACACTGCGATTTGGAGTCCAGTATCTGGACACACTGAGCAACATTATTGTTTGTGAAAACTTAGAATGCAATGGGTTCTTTGGGGACAGAACTAGCCAAAAACGCTCTTTTCTGTAAGCATTACCATTAACGTACTTGCAAAATGTAGAATCAGCCCGCGATGGAGTATACATCTTGATGTTTCATTCTCACTCTTACAAATGCTCATTTCAGTACCCATGACTCGTTAGCATACCGCGTTAGCAGTGGTGAGTAATTCTAGTATATCTTCTGCTCAATTTAAACAGCGGTGCTTTAGCATTCCAATCGAGACTTTTATCTGTTTAGATCAATTTTGTTTCATCTAAATCCAGTTGTTTTTGGAAACTGGTCCTCTTACCACTTTGTAGTTGTTTACAACGTGATTTTTTACCCAGCCTGGTTATTTCTTCTTCGATTTTCTTGTCCGGTGCTGTTCCTCAGTATATTTTTACTTTTACAAGTACTGCTACTTCCTCCATTCAAACATTTTTGTACCGATATATCCATGATGTTTTAAGCTCTTTGCAGATTGCATATTAATGGTACTTTATGATGTGAGTGGTTAGAAATACGTTTTTTTAAGTATTGTAACATCTTTCAATATGAATAACTGCTTACCAAAATCTGTCTAAAATCACCCTAGTTTTTCTGTCGTTTTGCTATGTGTTTTCATTAACGTTATGGTCTATGATTTCCATGGTTCTTATCTAACTAATACTATATTGAATGTAAAGCCTTCTCTGAAATCTCTGCTCAAATTATTTTCTACCAAAACGTGCATGCAAGAAAATTGACAGATATACAAAGCCACATTTAACCTTTCATTTTAACCCCAAAAGTGTCCCACTTGTTCTACGTAATCTATCCTAACTGAAAGTAGTTTCAATCTTAATGTGTTTAAGATTATAAATCCTAGTTTAATATGAACACAATTATAATTCTTAATATCTCCAAGTTTGATCATTTAAATAAAAATAAAATAGTAGTATGATGGAGACAGTTAATTTGCAGAATTTATGGAAAAAATTAATATAAAATAGGAAAACATGAGAAAAATGCAACTCTTAGTATGTCTGCAGGTTAATAAAGGTATTAAGGAAGTAATAACACGTACTGGCAAATATAATAACAACTGTTGGATCAAGTCTAATCTGTATGTGAAAAGAACCTTTCATTACTTCGAAAATGCATACCTGCATATAGCAATATAACATACTTGTGCCTGTTTTAAAACAAGAAACAAGTGAATTTTTTCCTTTCTCTTGAAATAATGGAATTCATTCTTGTTTAAAAGAAAGTACTAATTTACATTTCATTAATACTAAAACTGCGACATTTGCTATCAGCAGGGAGTGAAACAATAAAAATTGACGAAACTTGAAAATTTATTTTTTATAAATTAATATTTTAGAATTTCTACATCAGCAGAACAAACATGGAAATGATTTTAAATTTTTAAATGTACTACTGCTGCTGTTTGTGTATTCTTATCCAGTTCACGTCCAACTAATGAAAGTTCATGGTCGAATTTGAAACTCTGCTCTACTTTCCCTTGTAGGTATGATTTCATGTCATCAGTTTGTTTAGTAAAGTAAAGAATTACAATATTTTTTTATTTTGAGAACATTAAAATGACTTTATAATTAAGTTACTTCTGCATGAATGAATAAGAATAAAAATTCATGTTGAGAGATAGAATTCAATGGGAAAGATAAATGTAAAAAAGTATGTATTTTATTATTATGTAATAAACCCAGTGTTGTTACTTCCATATAAGCAATAATGAAAGTATATACAAGCAATAAAACAAATGTTCAGGAAGAAGATTATTAAGTTATACAGTAATGTTTTTCTATAAGGTATGCTTGACAATCAGCAAATGTGTTATAAGTTATCATAATCTTCATCGAATAGTCGGCAAAATCTAACTAAATAATTCTACTCCGATAACATCAATTATATTAACAAATTACATACGATTTTTAAGTCGAATCATTCTGACTTGCGTCTTTTAACAAGTTAGGGTTTTACTACATCAATTTTGGTGAACGTACGGAAATCAAAGTTCTCATGGACATATTTAAAAAATCGTATAAAACCTCTTCTGTATATGGAAAACTACTGGATGCATAGGCCCCAAAAAATCTAAAATGTCAATTAGTTAATTAAATCGTTTTTCTGTACCCTTTATAATTAAGTATATTGAAAAATTGGTAGTTTTTATTTTCATTGTAAAAAGCCTATGTTATCCATTCCATCTACAATTTTCTCTACTTTTGGCGACTGTTGTGCTTTGGGTCTTATCTTGACATTGTTCAACATTAAAAGTTACATAACCCCACTGGTAGCAGTTACTAGAATGTATGGTTTGCAGTCAGAATCTTCAAGAAATAGCATGAGATTATGAACTGTCTACTGAGACTCCTAAGCTAAATCCTACTTCTTCTTGTCTTAGATGTTTTTTAATTTCGTTTTTTTTGAATCTTCTACCCAAAACAGATATTTTATTTTCCTATTTTAAAATTCTGTTTTATTTCCAGGATCTACCATCCAATATTACTTTTAAATCAAGTTTTACAAAGTACTAACGTACCAAGGTAAAAGTTTTTTGGAAATTAAAAATAACAAAAACATGAAAAATGTAGAATCTATTAAACTCAAGATATTTTATAAACCTTTCCAATATTTTCTTACAGGAAACGTAAAAAGAATTAAAGCGTCCATGTGCAACCATACTCATCTAGCTACAAACTATTTTTTTATTTCTAAATCATTTTGCTTCTGACCTTTTACCTAAAACTTCACACACCTTACCGTCATCTATTAATTTTTCATTAACCTCTTTTGACGATGATGGTCAGATAAAAAAAACTTATCCGATAGATTCTGCCCTTTCAAAACAATTGATAACAAAATGGTCGCGTGGTTGAGAACTGAGACAAAATCGATTAGTGTGTTGATGAGTGGAACACCTGGACATGAAGCAACTAAAGGAAATCAAAAGAAAGTTGCAAATTCAAGATTTGAACTAAAAAGGTGGAGCAGACAATGAGGTTATTGCCACGAAAACAATATTGCATGTACCAGTTGGAAACTTTTAGAAACACTTTCTTATCTAATATGTCGTTGTATTCTTAATAATCTTAAACTTCATTCTTAGATTAAAAGGAATAAAACAACACACCCATGGCAGATTAATCTAATTAATGTTAGAAACATGGCTCCTTATGTAGTGAAATAAAGCTAGAGACAAAAGTACCTAAATAACTATAAGAGAGGTACTTTCCTATTCAGGCCTATTCAGACTTACAATTGTTATTGTTTGTTAAGCTTATTATGACATTCTTGTATGTTGGCAACTGACTCATTGCAATTGGTAGACAAATCTCACAACAAACCAAGCAATAAAAACATGGTAAGTCTGAATAGGCCCAATTGTCGACATTCCTTAACTGTTACATATGCTACTGGTTTATAAGAAATCAATTTTTTATTGATAATCTCTCCATTGAAGACAGTTCGTTTTATGCATTTTTACAGTGTAATGGTGACTTCATCCACAACCACATCTCTAGACTACCTGAACTTTTTGAAACTTGATTAAATTATGTATTTAGATTGCAAGAGCTTATAACTTTTAATAATCTTTGGGAATCTTGAATAAATCTTACACTTTTCAATTATTTTGAAAATAACAATTAACTCTCCTTATGTGAGAGAACCTTAAGTTTTAATTACAACAATTTAATTTGGAAAGATGATATAACTCTTGATACCCTTGATTCATGATTATAACTTATACTACTATTTGAAATTGGCAGATTTACTTGAGAATTTTTTTTTATGAATATTAAAATTGCATTATAATTTATTAAGCAGTGCTGCCTCTTTTAAAAAATTTACTTTTATTTTGTGCTTTCCCAAAATCGCCACATTGGGGAGTAAAAGACACAGGAAACATCGATAGAAACTTACTTACTTATCGTCATTTCGATTATAAAATTTTCATTAAAGATAAATGAATTAAATATTACACCTAAATAAGTGAATTTATAATGATTAATTTTATTCTGTATATGTCTTCTAATTTAAAATTCTAATTATATGTAAATTATTAAATTTTACCAACAACTAAATAAATTAACATAAAATTTGATAAAGAAGAAAAGTCCTTTCTTAAATGCTTACAAAATTAGGATCTCACACTTTCGCTACTTCCTTCAATAAAAAAAGTAAGCAGGCTCACTTTTAATTGTATACAAAAAAAATGTTTACCTTTAACATCATAAAGCATGAAATTAATTAAATGATTTATTATACGGAGATAAAATACAAAAAATGCCGTGAGAGAATATAGTAGTAAATAAAGTTATAATATTCGAATTCGGCATTGACTTTTTAAATATTTCCATGCTAGGAGGTCATGGCATACTAGCGGAAAAGAGTGCATTGCACCCCAGTCATCATTTTCACTTATTAAATTCCAGATAAAATAAATATAAAATATAAATTGAATTTGGACGGTGTACGTAAATGATTAAAAAAAAAGAAAAATTCGAAAAAGTAGTTCCTGCTGACCTGCTAATGTTGATACCCCAAAACTCTTTTTCGTAATCACTGTTACGTCATAATTTAAGTACTTAATATCTTCACACTAAATCATTACTTAAGTTATATAATTATATACCAAACATTTTTCTCTCCTCATTAAATAATAAATTTATCACTTTAATGGTTGTTTGAATTGATATTTTGAATTGCCAAGTTAAAAGAAAATCGATTTTAAAAGTTGCACCCAGCATTGAAGTCTCCGTTAATTTTAATGCAGTTTTAACGTGTGTATGTGAGAGAGTTACCGGCCACTTTCTCCGAGTCACTTTCTATTCACATCTTTCTGTTGCTTGTTAATTATTACAAAAGATTGCTTTGTTTTTGACATTTTAGTTTTCGAGTTGAAATTGCTAAATCTTTCTGAATTCCTTTTTAGTAAACGCATTTGTCTGCTACAACCGAACAATGAAGCATGTGGTCTTCTAATTTTAATTTTAAATAAAATGAATCATAATGCAACGAACGGAAATTTGTAGGTTGACATTACAAGCGTTGCTTAAAAACACCTCTTTTATTTATAAATAATACTTCAAAATAATTTATTTTCCGCTTATTTCTCTCGTGAGGGAGGTCACGTTAAGTAATAATTCTATAGAAATAAATTAAATGAGCTAATTTAACCTTGTTTGTAAATTATTACAAGAGATGTTAGTTTATTTAATATAATTCAGTACTGTTAATAATAATTAATAATAAATAAAAGTTTATAAAATAAAAAATCAAAATATTGCTTACTGAAAACAAGTAGTAAAACAACACACACTGCACTCTTCATTATTGTAGTACCCGATGAACACAAAATTATATTAATTAAATAATCTCTTCACCACTCTTTCCTTCGAGATAACAAAATAACAACTGTACACTGTAAGTGAAGTTTTCGCGGTTTTGACACCACTAATGTATGCAGGCTGGTTACCCTCCACGCTATTGGTTGTTAGTTTCTCTGAAAGTAGGCACTACCACAGTGGTATTCAACACCATTAAGAACTTTATGATATAAAGATAATCATCCTAATGAATAATGATCATTAATGTAACTTTTATTATTGTTTCCTGAAATTTTCTCATAGAAGTATAAAACTTTTAGAAATCAAATTGTAAGATATTCATTCCGAAGATTTAAAAAAAATTCCCAACTCATTTTTGTTTTTGATTTGGATTCCAGCAATAGATAACGTTCTTTCGATAGCTGCATACATGGTAATTTCCAATAATAAAAATAGTATAGAAAGGTCAGTCATATAAATATATACAGAACATTTGGCGAAAGCAGTCCGTCTGGATTTTCTCCATACTTTTATAATATTATAAAGTTATTGCAAATCCACCTGCTGCAAGACCTAAAGTAAAAGCGAAAACACTGCTAGGAAATGAATTAAACTGCAATTATGTGCAATAACGATTGTGATTTTACAACTTTTTTTATTGTTGAATGTGATCAACTTTTAAATCTAAATTTTTTTCATAATGTTTGCGAAGCATTAATTAGTAGAATAAATAAGTTGTAAATTAATAAGAGTTTTAAAACGTTACAGACGACTTAACAATTTTGCCAACTCTAAACAACCCAAAGCAATTTATAACAAACCAAAAACTTGCTTAACAATACATTCATTGATAGTAATACTTAAAAACAAATAATATATCATAGTGGTATAAACTGTATAAAATATACGGTCTGATTAAAGTTTATAAAAAAGATTTTTCGTAAGACCTGTTGCTTCAAATGTAGGAGGGTATGTTTAAGTTCTAATAATTTTGTAGCAAGAAATTAAAAACTTCCCAAACTGCTTTTAATTTCCAAGAATTGTGAAAGTCAGCCATTACATGATTCAGATCACACTTCAATCTAAGGGTTAGAAATTAGAATCGCAAAAGTATCAAAAATTGGCCTGTCAGTAGATTATTTCTCTTTCATGTTTCATAATTGGGTATATACCAAAAGGGCGTCATCTGTAAAGTAAATATTCTGGCTATTTATTAGACTAGTTATTTTCAAAATCTTGATTTTATTAAACAAATAAAAATTACGTGACACATCCGTATCCCAAGCACTTATTACCTGTTTAGTTTCTAATATTTCTCAAATTAAGGTTTCTGTTGCTTTAAATAAAAATGTATTCAAATTATTTATTTGTATAACTTAGATGTCATCAAATTCTTAATTCCGCATTTTGGAGTTTTTGTAAGGTCTGTCTATGCCTCTCTGTCCAGACAACGACATCTATAATGTAACAAACGGCGTTATAGCCTAGCCGATCGATGACAGTACTACTTTTGGTGTTGTCACTGTTACTTTCGGATTCTAGAGACCTCCGGTTGCACAAAACATTAGATCTTTTGTCACATTTTTTGATTTTGCATTTAACTAATCAGTTGATTGTATTTTACAAATTTAACCAATCAGATTATTAATTACTAGCAAAATCAAATGCGCCAACAGACTTAATTTTTCCTGTTTTAATTTTGTAATTGCGACAAATTAAATGTCATTTAAAATAAGTTCAAACCTACAAGAGAATTATATACAATTTGAAAATTAACTCTCCACTTTGAATTTTTTTATATGAAGTAAATAAGAAAAAACGCTCGTACACGCCGATATTTCGATTTTATCAAGGCATACTTTGATGTGAAGACTTCATCCCCAATTTCAACCTTCTCTAAGTGATAGGTGGTCCTTCAATTGTTTTAAATTGCAAAGGAAGTCTAGTGATACGTCGTTTAGAAGCGTTTAAGATTATTCCTTCAACGGTATATATTTGTTGAAGCAATTTTTGAAAAATTTAAAAACTTTAAAAGTAAGCTTAGTCAGTTCCTCAACAATTCGTTACCGCAAGGTCAAAATAGGCTCTGGTTAAGTTTTGTACACTTTTGATTTAAGATAACCCAATAAAAGAAATCCAGGGAAGCTAATCTGGTGATCTTGGTAGCTACTGTTGAAGGGTATGATAGAATTGTACTGCATAAAGTTAGAGACGAAACAAAAAATAGACTTGATTCTTGTCAAGAAGTAAACGGACAATATTTCACATACTTTGCATTAAATGGCATTTTTAATTTTTATAAATTTGTTATTTAAGGCGAATGTGTCTGGAGGTTTAATTTAAGGTTTTCAAAAACCACCCAATTTCCAATTTCCAAGATGATAAAATCCCTTTCAAACAAGGCATCACTCCGTAAAAGTGATTGGAATTGGAAATGAATTTGTACTTCAAAGTAATGTACAAAGATCATCGTGCATCAGATCTCTCTCTTCTTTGCCCTACGACGTCAGAAGCATGAATCCCGAAAATGTCTCAACAAATATAATTATTTGTATTTGACAAAGAACTTTGTCTTGTGAAAAACACTTTTACATGGCTGGCGAGTTTTTTTCTTGCCCACGGGTTCAAACAATTTACAAAATGTATGGAGTAAATTTGTGGTAACTATATCAAAGATCTTGGCATCAATTAAACTTTATGTTTGGCCTAAGATAGTACAAAAAGTCGACGTTTGATCAAAGTTAACGGCTTCACTATTTGAAATCTTAGAACAACTTTAGTGCTTTTACCAATTTTGGAATCTGTTTTCATATGTATTAACGTCTTTATTTATAACATAAAGGTATAAGTATGTTATATTGCCGCAATCAGAGACAGTTGATCTACAAGATTCTATCAAAAAACATACTGTTGCTATTTAAAAAAATCATCGATAACGTTATATCCGGACCTTGAGCCACGCCATCTATACAATTTTTGTATGAAAATGTGGGCAAGGAAAAATAAAATCGACCTGTCCGAGGATATTGCTTGATAATGCACACTTTTGCAAATAATTGATTTATTCCAAACTTTTCTGGGGCTCTGTATATTAAAACAACATTAAAGAAGGCCAGATAATTCCAATTCTAATATCAGCATGGGTTTGCCTCCAGAAATTTGAAGAAGTATTTAAACAAAGTAGATATCCATCATACAATAATACGAGGGTGGTCTGAAAAGTTTCCGACCTCAACGTGAAGATGGCAGCACTCGTAAATAAAAGCTACTGAATTTCGTTGTTCATCTGTTGACAGTTACTCACCAAAGTTTCAGCCATTTTGGAAGCGCAGTTTTTATGTAACAGTCGTTTGAGTGAGTTGATGTGAGTTTTTTTGTGAAAATGGACAAAATCGAGTATCGAGCTGTCATTAAATATTTGTTTTTGAAAGGCAATACGCCTTCGCAAATAAAAGATGCGTTGGATTCTGTGTATGGGGACTCTGCACCATCATTTACCACAGTGGAATTTTGGGCTGCTAAATTTAAACGTGGCCGTAAGAGCTTGGGAGACGATCAACGTTCGGGACGTCCAAAAACTGCTACTACCGACGAAAACATCGCCAAAGTTCACCAAATGGTGCTAGACGACCGCCGAATTAAAGTGAGAGAGATAGCAGAGTTTATGAACATGTCAAAAGAACGTGTTTGTCACATATTAAATCAACATTTAGGCATGAGAAAGCTGTCCGCGCGTTGGGTGCCACGTTTGCTCACGTTAGACCAAAAACGTGTTCGAATGAATATTTCCAACGCTCTTTTGGCGCAGTTTAGGCGAAATAAATCCGAGTTTGGGCGCCGATTAATTACTGTAAATGAAACTTGGATACACCATTATACGCCCGAAACAAAAATACAGTTCAAACAGTGGACTGCAAAGGGGGAACCGGCTCCAAAAAAAGCAAAAACTGTTTTTTGGGATAGTCATGGAGTTATTTTAATCGATTATCTTTAAAAAGGAAAAACCATTACAGGAGCATACTATGCATCATTACTTGACAAGCTGAAGGCAGAACTTGCGAAAAAACGGCCACATTTGCAGAAAAAGAAAATCCTGTTTCACCAAGACAACGCACCGTCTCACACCTCAGCGGTTGCAATGGCGAAAATCCACGAATTACGGTTTGAACTGCTTGACCATCCGCCTTACTCACCAGATCTAGCCCCAAGCGACTTCTTTTTGTTCCCTCATTTAAAAATTGCGCTCGGAGGACAAAGATTTTCGTCAAATGAAGAGGCAATCACCTTCGTGAACAATTATTTTGCAGAGAAAAATGCCGAGTACTATTTGGACGGGTTACAGAGATGAGAGCATCGCTGGGAGAAGTGTGTAGAGTTACAAGGAGACTATGTTAAAAAATAAAAAAAAAATTTAAAAAAAATGTCTTGTATCTTTGTTAGGTCGGAAATTTTTCAGACCACCCTCGTAGCTACTATACAAAAGAATGTTATTTTGGAGTCATGTAGAATGGTGCAGAACACAATGAATCAATAACATTATCCATCCAACTTCCACGTATAAAATGATATCACACTTAATATTAGCTATGTCTTTTGTCTTAGATTGTAAAATCTCACACATGATGTATAAACAAGATAAAATCAAATAAAGAAATAATAATAATAATAATAATAAAGGCACTTGTTTTTTCATAACTACAATAATTACCCGGTAATACATTAAAAGGCAAGGTTCAGCAAGTAGGATTCGTTACTCTTTCACTTAATTTCTTTAAGACAAAACAAAGTTAGTTAGTAAATCTAGTTTGTATAGCGTTTTCAGTAATATGAGCACTAGTTGGTTAATGGAGGATCTATGTATTTTTTTCTGAATTATTAAAAGTTGGAGTGTAGATACCCTGTTCTTGTTTTCATCCACTTTTTACATTTTGGTCTGTTTGTTGTATTTCGTTCTTTTCATTTCTTAAACTACTTACTAGAAAGTAGTAAGTTATTACTTTCTCTCTTTTTAGTTAATTCTTGTATTCTATTCTCCATCATTTCTTTTGATCTTCCCGCTTTCCGTTTATCATATCTTCTTACGTCCAGTGTCTGTTTTGTCGTTTTTATCTCTTAACCTGACCAAACCATTTCATTTGTCTTTCTGTCATTACTTTATTTATCAATTCCTGGTTAACTTTTCCCTTACTTAATTATTTTGGATTTTTAATGTTTCTTTTGATATACACTAGCGGCAAACATTAAGTAATATAAAAAAGCGGTGTAATGATAAGGTTATGAAATATTTTTTATGTATCCAATACTGTGTCACATTTATTTTAATTCAGGTAGCACTTTGTCTTTGTCTTACAGTTTACAAAAACAGTTAGCGTTGTCACAAAGTATAGAATTTGCTATCTTTTTTTGACGTATAATTTGTGATTAGATCGACAATTTTAAGTTCAATTATTGCACCTTTTTTTTTTAATATGTAAATCTTGTTTTTGTTATTCTATTGTTTTTTTCCTTCATTTCCCTTATTAAACTTATATGGTCTTCAGTTTGTTGATATTTCTTAAAAGCTACTTGTTCACCTGCTAGAATCTGCGCTAGTTTAACCTTATAGCAGTGCCACACGTAGTCTGGGGGTTGCAAATTTTATAAGTACTATCAGTATCATTACCAACATATTGTGTCAAAACAAGTAGTTATTTTATATCTATTGTATGCAATAGTTCTCATAGTGGCAGCATTAGTTTTTCAAGAATTATTATTAAAGCTGGGCAAATGTATATTTGCATGCGAGCTGATTTAGTTGTTTATTATACAGATAGCTAACTTTGTTTTGCATACATGGCATATAGATACAATAAGTTTTCGGTATAAACGCATATATGAGAAGTTAACATTCTAATAATGTCTATATGAGGACTTTAACAGCATTCAGAATACATACAGTGTGTTGATTTATAATTGAAATCTATACATTTCCCATACAAAACCAATTCGTTGTTCTTCTAATTGTTTTACAGCAAAAGTGTAAATATAGGTTCTTTGTAGAGAAGAAAGTACATTTTATTTTCTATTTTCTAAAACTGAAAAAATTAATATATCAAAATATCTAGTTTCACAATTACGAGCAATCAGATGTGCATTGGGATAATTTTATCAAGGCATTACTTGTTTGTTTTTGTTAAAATTTTTATGGCATATTTCAGTGCATACTTATACGCACCTTTTTTTTAACATATTTACCCAGCTCGAATTATTATATTGTCAAAAACAAATTATATTAGATTACCGTAGACTGTAATGGCCCCTGCACAAGGACGGCAAGTAATATTATTTTTAGTGTTTTTAAAAAATAGAAACCTACATGTAATCTGTAAAAGAGCCGTTTTTATTCCTAATCATAATGCTTCTGGGGAAGGAGTGTCACTAGATTATGCAGCAGAAAACAATGCCTTGAATTTTGAGTTATTTACTTACAGATCGTATCGCTTCTTATTATAAATATTTAACTTCGAGATTGTTTTATATTTAACATTTTTCATTGTGCCAGAAAAATTAATTTTAATTGCTGCTTAAAATCTAATTGTTTTGTTTTTAAGTTTTTCCAATGTATGCTTTATTAAAACAATAGCATGGAAGAGTCTTCACTTTTCTGATTTTATTTACAAAATTAACAATATAGAATAAAGTTTCTCTTGTATAAAAGGTAATTATTTAAGCTAAAATTAAATTTCTTCATACAATAATGAAGCTTAGACGGGTTACCATAATTAAATACAAAAGAATTCTGTCAATAATAGAGAAATTACTAGGTTTTTTATCAAGAAAATGATATTAATTAAAATGTTTAAATAATAATGAAGGCAAATGCACTTTTACGGCTATTGACCGTGAATTTTTATTAGTTAAAGTGAAACGAAAACTTTCGCTTTTTTATTTTTATATACGTGGACAAATTTACCTTTTTATGTAAATTAATTGGTTATGAATATTATTTCAAAGAATCATTAAAGTGCATTCAGAATTGAAACTCAATCGCAAGTCAGGTATTTACAAATTGACCTTCAAAAAGAAAATTTAATGTTAATAGAAACATTTTTTATTTTTATGAATAACTTGTCATTGTAGTAAGTTTCTGAGGAGTATAGTGTAGAATATTAGACATGAATGTGTACATTGTTAATAGCAAATAGTATTTTTAAGGTCGTATATTTGTACATTATTTTTAATACGTAAAACATTTTATAAGGAGGGACTAATTTGTATGGCAGATTTATAACATCTACTTTTAGTGAATTAACAATACTCGTTTTGTTAAATATTTGCATTATGTATCCGGGCTACTACAATGCATTTCATTACTGAGAATCTGATAAAGACGCGTAAGCAATTAGAAATGCTTGGTACCATTATTTGTATGTCTTTTAATAAAAGATAATACTTTAGCCACTAGAATAAACTCTTAAGAAAAATTATATACTATTCACGATAAAGCAGTAGAAAGAAAAGACCGGATAAACAGTTCAGTAAAATCTCAGCTATACATAGAAATAAATTTCTTAAAAATAATTGTAATTTCTCTAGCGTACGTACCCAAGACAGAATAATAAAAATAATATAGAACGTATAGTAAAAAATTTTGCTTGCATACCATATTTTTTGCACGTTATAAATAAACGCCATCTGCCACTAGGATACAAAGAAAGGAGACTTTAGTTTGTACATATTACAGACCGTATGCAAAAAGACTAGTCCGTATACAGTGCGTTTGTTCAGACAGGTCCAAGCCTGTATATTCGTTAATATCTACGATAGATCAAAAGACCCTGAATAAAAGACCAACGACGCAAATCAGCCGACTAGAAGGTAAATATGAAATCTTGATGTTATGTTTTCCCTTTAGGAGACGGTAGTCAACTCGTTTTTCTTAAATAGCCTAAAACAACTTTTGTTTCTATATTAAATAAAGAATTTTTTCTCTTTTTTTTTCTGAATATGGAAAAATATCGTAGTTTTACATAAGAAAATTTCTGAAATAAACGAATATTTATTAAAGAAGGTTAATATAATTATATCGCAAAAAAACAGAGTAGACATTGGAGACTTTGCGTGAATTATGGTTTCAACAAAATGAAGCCCCTATGCATAAAGGAAGAAATGTTTGAAAAATCTTAAATTTCACATTTGGAAAAGTACCTGGATAGCAAATAGTGACTCGATCTTTTGGCTAGCTAGGTTACCTGGTTTATTAATTCTAGAATTCTTTATCTGGAGATGTATCAATCAACAAATTTAGGCTATTGTTTCGGTAAATTTATAAGAATCAAATCTGCTAGGAATATCCACAGATAACTCCTAACAAGTTACGAACAGCACAGAGCTGTGTATTTCAAATAATGGAGCACAAACGTGTTGTTTGATACATTCCCACACAAAGAACTCTAAAATTGACAAGTCAGATGACCTATCTGATTAGGTAATAGAGCCACTACTTGCTAACCAACTGTTTCCAACTCTGAAATTTAAGATGTTTCTAAGATTTCTTCCTTTATAAGGAGGATCTTCATCTTGTTGAAACTATACTTCACACCTAATCGTCAGTAAAATATCTTCTAGATAATCAAAACATTTCCAATGTCTACAAAGTTGTTGTTAGTTGATAATATTAACCTTTAATAAATATCCGTTTATCTCGGAAAGTTTGCTATGTGATATGATAGAAAAGCAGAAACTGTATCACGCCGTTTAAGAAAAGCAGTTGTCTACCGCCCCTCAGCGGGAAAACGTACTATCTAAATTTCACATTCATCATCTAGTCGGCTGATTTGCGCCATTCAAGGTTTTTTGCTCGATCGTGGTTATTAACGAAGATACAGGCTTGGTCCTGTTTGAACTAACACACTATATAAAAGGACTGAAAATATTACTTCGTGTGTATAAAAAGTATATTCCTTTACAAAAGGAGTAGTCAGTTTACAAAAGGACTAGGATATCTCTATACGACCTAAATGTGTCTAGACTGTATATAGTTACATTAATCATCACGGTCTGTAGAAGGAACGGGATAAAAAGACCAAAAATGGCTTTTCTCGGCATACATTTTTTATATACGATAGATCTCAAAAACTACCAGCTGATTTTGGTAGTTCTTGCGTATACGATCCTTCTGGAACCCAATAGGGACCATAGACCGCCACCCTCCCTCTAGTAAAGAAAGAGGAAAAATCTGCCTGAACCTCAGTGCTCCAAAAAAAGGAGCTTGAGTGGGGATACTGGTTTTGGGGCCCCTCATCATTGTTTTGAGCAAATCAAAATTAAGTTTGCTTCCATCGGCGTTCTTCAGGGGGGTGAAGTAGGGAGTTTTTGCAAGATATTAAACCCCGTTTGGGGTAGTGGTCCTGTGCACAATAACCATCAAAAGTTTTTTTCTCATTACCAAAACTAAGAATGCCAAATGAAACGTTTCCATTTAAACATACCGTCTGAAACGCGATAGTCCGTATGTATACAAGGTGTCCAAGATAAGGAGGGTCACTACAGGGATCTTGGAAACCATAAGAGACAGAGAAACGGTTAACTGGGTAAAACGTAGCGCAATTAAGCGCCCAGTACAATGCCGTTTAAAAAGTAAAAATATTCTGAACGATTCTGGAAATATTCGAAGAAAACCGACAAATTGCAATTTTGTTTTCATTCTTTTCTAGATTTTACTTGATATATCTGTATCTAGTATATCTAAATGTCACATAGATTCCATCTTTTTGTTTATGAGCACTGTCATTTGTCTGAATTAGAAAAGGTTAGGGTTCACAATAATTAGAAAATGTAAATTTCTAGGAAATTTAAAAGGTTATTTTTTTATTTGTTCTAACTATTAAAGTAAGTATATGTACAATATTATTCTACTAGAAATAAGTAAAAAATTGAATCGTCAACATCAACATCATAACAAACACAACATCAACATCATAACAAATACAATGCTTGTACCCAAAATCTTACGATAGTTGTTTGTTTCTATCCACCTTAAATGTTTCGGAAAACCGAATTTGAACATCTACGTTTTTCAGGGTTGGAGCAGCAGCAACATGACAACTTAGAACAATCCTGATGTGCCAGTGAATTTCTTTCTTTTGATTTAGACATGTCGTTTTGGTATCAAATGATTGAATCTAATACTATCGCTGAATATTTATTTGATTAATTGTAGTTAATTACATCAAGTCAGTGATTAGAATTCAGATTCAATAGATACAATGAGTTTTCTCCAAATGCTTAAACATCTTTATAGGATCTTAACACTTTGAACACCAAGTGATCCTATCTAATCCATTCTTACACTTTACTTGGAAGTCAACTGAAATAAAAATGATTTGTTAGTAATTTATATTCAAAGCTGAATAGATTGCCTATTTAACAATTACAGGATAAGTTATGCATGCATATGGTCCACAGGGCTAAAAGAATGATCCTATCCAGTGAAATATTTTCTATAGTATACCCTAGTGCTCAATGTGTTAAGAATCCTGCTAATAAAGATTCTACCTCGTTATGTATGGATACGCGCATCAGTCGACTTCGAACAGACATCTACCACACGAGGTAGGGTTTTCCGCTCTTTAAAACTTGATCTGCAAAGTATTATTATTGCAGATTCTGTCAGGTACAGCATGCAGCGCTAATTACATTGTTGCAGTTCATCCTTATTAGCAGTATTCTCTCAGAGGAAGAAATACCTACCATATTTATGTATAATTGTTTTTGAAATATTCTTCAAAAGGGATCATTTTTTTCCATTACTGGACAGCTTTTACAAGTTTTCAGATTCTTGTGTACATTTTTATGTATCTTTGCCAGTGTCCAGCTATGTTTATGTTGCAAGTAGGCTTTCCACAAGGCTTTAACTAACCCTAATTTCTGTAGTTATATGATAAATACAACAATGTATTTGAAACATAACTAGGAAGACAGTAAAACTTATTAATATCTTCTAAGAATGGAATAAGAATTTTATATAGTCGAGCGTATTGTACAGTATTATATGAGGAGCTCACTTCCAAAGTGCAATTTTTGTAAAGTGACTAATGGAAATAAAGTAAGTACATTTTTGTTAAATACCCATTACATAAATAGTGTTTCAATTATTTTCTAAACCAATTTAGTTAATTTATAATTAATTAATTAGGAGAAATTAAATTTTGTAAATTAAGAGCCAGAAACTGCATCGTTATTTACATATACTGTTTAGTATGTGGAAAACTGTACTAAAACAAATTGAAGATAACATAAACAATTAGTGTATGATAAAAAAACTCTATCGATTAATTTTGTCAGTTTAGTTCCTAAGTTTTGCCAATCTGTTGTTCCTACTGAGCTCTTTGCAGCATCTGCAACATCATCTGGAGGGTCTGTTGCACATTCAGTCTAATACAGCACAGCTTGACTAAAGAAAAACCAATTACAACCATTCCAGCAAGTAAGACAGAGGTTAAAAAGGTTGTATTTGACTGCAATAGCTTTTGTTTTTGAACTATGCCCCGCTGTGATAAGTTCAATGTGATTGAAACCAAAACTGATGAGAGACTAACAACAGACAGTATTGTCACAGCTTTCTAAACGAAAGCAGTATCGCCAATTAAAAGATCAGAGTAGACTCAAGTATACATACATCATCGAGTACGCATTACATAGAGCACTGCTTGATATTTATTTTTTTATGAGATCAAAATTAAGCTCATAAGAAAACAGATTCTCAAAAATGAAGGTAAGAAACCGGGGTAGATATACGATATAAAATAGCGCAGTAGTGAAGTAAAATTTCGTGCGGTGTAATAGATCAGAACAACTTCGGCGAAGAAATATAGAGGATGAGCAGAATAGGGCGTAATTTAAATTTGACATCAACGAGTTACTGATTTTCACAAGCATGGTTGTGTTGGGGTGTGTGGTTATGTTGTCGATTCCATTCTGTTAAATTATTGCAGTAATGTGTAGATATAATCCTACTTGAAGGATAATTCTTAGGAATAGAGATTTAGTGGTAGACCAACCATTCAGATGTGTTTTAGAATAAAGATAAAAATATCCACACATTATAGAATGTTGTTGATCAAAAAAGATATTGCTGCAAATATCCAGGTTGCAACAGTTGGTCTTACAGTAATATCGTTGTAAATATTATAAATTATCATTTCTCATTTTGCGTAAAAGATCATCATCACCACGAACTTCAGAAAGATGCTTATGAGTAGATCCTGGTGTAAATACTAAAATGTGACGTATTTGTAAGAACAATTTTATATAAGGCAGATTTTGCGATAAAAGAGAGAAGACATTTGAATTTTGATGTGGTTTTTGTTTTATTTGAAAGTAATAAAGCATTGCTTTCTGTGGAAGATCTACCATTTTCAAATAAAATCAATCCGACAAATCATATTGAAGTTTGTATTTGTCATTACCAGCAACAATATAATTATGTTGTTTCAGTTGTGATGAAATTTCTCTCCACATTAATAAAGTCGGTATTATAATGATAAGGTGGTCGAAAATCAAAATAAAAAAATTACCACAACAGACGTAAAATTCTTAAGCTAATCCACTAGTCTACTATACCTACGCCTAGTTGTCTATTATTCGACTATCCAGAATCTTTCAAGGGTAAATGACAAGTTATTTCATCATCTTACTTCCTGTCTTGCAAAAACTACTTATTTTAAGCCATTAAATATAAATTGTTAATTTTAAAATTTCACAATTTTTTTAATGCACTATTTAGAATTATATTTATTTTCTCTTCAAATTGTTACATTATTCTAAATAATTATTTAACACAAACTAAGCAACACCCTGTATAATCGTAAATAATCTCTTTAAATATACTGTAATCGCTGAGGAAACATTTCGCACTTTCATGCTACAGCCTTAATGATAAACCACACATTTATCGGTTATCTGCATGTTCCGAGATAATACGATGCAACGACGTTTGTAATTTTTCTTAGCTCAAACGTTATTTCTAGTTTAATCTGTGTTAGCATATGATATAAAATTATTTTATAACAAGCTTACTAACACTGCAAATTGATTGTCAAATGCTTTTAAATTTCTTTTTTCTTGTAAGATCAAATTCGATTCTGCATAACGCTCTTCTTTAAATACGTGAAACCTACTTCTAGCTAAAGGATTACACTGAATTACCATCTACCTAAATACAAAAATTGAACTTGTCTAATTTTTGTAAACTACTCTGTTATTAGTACAGTGTGGTCCAATTTCGATGGAAATAAATGGGTAACTTTCTTATTAGCACAGATAAATGAAAACAGCTTAAGTACTCGTGACCTCTTTTTTCATTCTTATTCCATTACCGTTGCCAGAAATAAGCTGCCGTCTTTTGTTTTTACCTTAGAGAGAAAAAGTGAAAAATGGCCGATTTCTTTAATTTGCTGTAACTACTTTATTTTCGAAGCTAGAGCAAAATTATTTCAGCACTGTTTAGGCACTTTCTAACGTAGAATTCAATGCCGAGAGTCGTTTTTTTCTAGTTCTTTTTATAACTGCGCTGTAACTCAAAGTTGAATTTTTTAAATAGAAAGTATAGTTGCAGGCGGATATTAATAAATTTGATTTTTCAGCCATCCCCGCAAAATAACATTTAACGGATTTAAAACAGGTGAACGTGCTGGCCATTTTATGGGTCCCTGCGTCCCCGTCCAGTTATCATATATATTTTAAAGCTTTGACCAACTATACTTTGCATTTAAAAATTTCAATTTTGAGTTACAGCGCAGTTATAGAAAAACTAGAAAAAAAAGCGACTGACGGCATTAAATTCTATGTTAAAAAGTGCCTGAACAATGCAAAAATGATTTTGTTCTAGCTTCGAAAATAAAGGAGTTACAGCAAATTGAAGGAATCGGTTATTTTTCACTTTTTCTCTCCGGGGAAAAAAAAGATGGCAGCTTATTTCTGGCAACGTTAATGGAATAAACATGAAAAAAGAAGTCACGAGTACCTAAGCCCTTTTCATTTATCTGCGCTAATAAGAAAGTTACTCATTTAATCCCATCGAAATTGGACCACACTGTGTAGTTCTTTAATGAAATAAGAAAATTATTTAGATAACTTTACATCTTATTTTCTTTTCAAAATTTATGACTGACAAAGAATGATGTGATGAGTAAAATTTGAATTTCACCATAAAATTAAATATTTGATTTTTTACTGTTTATTCTGTTTATAGTTATTTATGTTGCTCGTTACTAATTTACATTTATTTAAAATGTTTATTATTCATTTATCTTGAATATGAATATTTATCTTTTTGTTATAATTTCCGTTGAGTTTCTTATAATTGTTAATTAGTTAATTAGAGATTGTCTGATTTTAGAAATATCTTTTATTTATTTATTTGCAGGGTATGTAGTCGTTTATTTCTTTTTGTGAGAATTTTATTTTTGTTAAACACATACAAATACATATTACTAAAGGCACATGCTTCTTTTGCAGCATTAATATGAGTTATTAGCATTCACTTTAGTGTGCAAGTTTGTATTAAATTAGAAGGATTGAGTCTGCGTTTATTGAATAACTGGTCAATAGATTTCAACCAATATTCCTAATTCAAAGTTATCAAAAAATAGTAAGGAGATGGTTTTCAGTTTTAAATTTTTCATAATTTCTACATTTTAAAATGACGACTTAGCGTTTAGTTGGCCCATCGAGTAGCTGCATGTGCTAGCATCTTGTTGCTAATTGGTAACATAGAAATTTTCACTTTTTGGAATAAGTGCTCTTTGTTGTAATTGCTCATGGGCATCGCTAGTGAGATTTTTCTCAGGAGGTGTAAAATGTATAGTTGTATTTACGTAAGTCCACAAATATTATTAAAATTTAACATAACTCTGATCTAACACAAAGTAAATTAAGAAATGTCTATTATAGGAATTTAACTAAATGAAGGGGCGCTACAGGGTACACTTTACACCTTCCGCCTTGAAGGCCTGTAGCAGCTTAATAATCATTTACTTTACACAATAAACAATACAGTTTGCACCTATAAACCTCATAGACAAATAATAGCTGGTGCCAAATACTGTATTTTGTAACGTGATAATTAATCAAAGACTGCACTTTGAATAACCAAGATTCCTTCAAAAACCGCACTTACTCAAGTAATGGGCTCGTAAAACAGCACTTATGATTTATACAAATTGGTAGTTGTATTAGTAGATAATCAAGTTAATAATAATTTGTGGAAGTCTCTCTCTAAACTTTAAGAAGGCCGATTCAAGAACGTTCTATAATCAAAAACTAACCAACAGCGCTACATTGAAAAATCAGTTACCCAAAATTTATAAATTAGTGGTTCATATGATTATCTGCAGGCAAAATTCACAATTTTAACGAAATGCCAAAAGTACATGACCATCGCAACAAATTACTGATGTTGTAAAAATGTCAACTAAATAAATTAGATTGAACCTATTAGCATTTGTTTGCTTGAAAGTAAAAGATTTGTTATTTAAATATCTTAATTTTTCAATCGCAGTCTTTTCCGATGAGAAGTTTAGATTTAATTACTAATTTGAAACTTTAAATTATTAAATGCATCATGACTAAAAATGTTAATTTTTCTTCCAATGTAAGGACTGCATGTCATGGTCAGCCTTTGCAAAATCATGAAGAAGAATGTAGTAAGTAGTTTGCAAGGTCGGATAAATTTAGAAGAACAGCTAATTCGCTTTTCTAGTCACTACATATGAATAAATCGCAGCCAACAACTTATATGTATAAAAAGGAAAATTAATTTAGGTGTTTATATGAATTATTAATATGATGGTAAAAAGAGAATTACAGAAATTTATTTTTATTACTATCATTATAATTAATTCTAAGTAATCGCTTAAGAATGTGAGAATTTGTAACTTTATTCTTATTTTTAAATAATCACCATTATATTCGACTGCCTATTTTAAATTTTTTTCTCTTACTTTAAAGGTCAAGGATGTTAATAATGCTTATAATTATATTTATATAAAAAAGAAAATAATAATAGTAATCGAAGATTAAGTAGTTTTTTTCTCTTAAACTTTTTTGGGATGCATACTTATTGTAACGCCTTATTTAACTATTACATAGTCAAATTATACATTTAAATTTAGAATTGGTGGATTTATCACTATCTTATGAACATATTGGTCATTTCATTTCAAGTTATCACATTTTAAGTTTAAAATTCAGAAGAATAAGATAGCGGCCTATTTTTAGATCCAAGAACTTTCTGTAAACACTAGGTTTTTTAGTTGTTATTTAAGCCGTTTTAGCAAAAAAGAATTTTAAAAGTGTAGAAAGAGCTACACCTAACGCAGTTTTACTAATACTGCAAAAGTATGACGAAGTGGTTTTCGAAGATGATGTTTCTAAAATCATCTACAGTATTAAGACTCAGTGTGCTGGTTCTGACGGTATCGACATTAAACTTTTAACACTTACACTACCAGTTACTCTACCTCTAATAACTCATATTGTCAATTATTGCCTTGCTACTTGTGTTTTTCCTGAAGCTTGAAAAGAAGCCTTAGTTACGCCTATTCCGAAAAGTCTGCTCCTACTTTCTTCAGTGATCTTCGACCTATAAGTATACTGTCCACTATATCAAAAGTGCTTGAGAAGGTTGTAAATAACCAATTAATTAAGCACTTAAAGTCGTCCAATATTTTTCCTGTACAACAGTCTAGATTCCGTACAGACCATAGCTGTACTACGGCCTTACTTAATATATTAGATGACATATTTACCTCTGCTGACAATAATAAAACGGTTGCATTAATTTTGCTCGACTTCTTCATGATTTTTGGCAATCGGAACTTACGCTCTGCCGTTGCCTCGCAAATTAATGCATCAATTGGTAGGAATAATATACAGTATGTTGATGCTGCTAGAGATTTGGGTCTGTACTTAGATAATAGCTTATGTTTTAAAACTCATGTTAGCAAAGTTATTCAGAAAGCGTATACTAGCCTAAAAATGTTATACGCTAATAGGTCTATGTTAGATACAAATCTAAAAATAATGCTATGTGACTCAATGGTCCTTTCCCAGTTTAACTTTTGTAATCAGGTATATGGAGCATGTTTAGATAAAATAGACGTTAGTAGAGTCCAACGTGTACAAAACGCGTATTTACGTTTCACTTATGGCATCAAAAAAAAGGATAGAATAACTCACAAATTACAAGATGCCAATTGGTTAAACATGAAAAATAGGCGTATACTGCATGCGGCTTGTTTATACTATAACATAATTTTTAAACAAACTCCAATATACTTGTTTCAACGACTAAAATTCTACACCGACGTACATAACCTAAACTTAAGAAATAAAGGGCATCTTTGTTTAGAAGGTCATTTTCGCATAATATTGCTCAAATTTATAATAACTTTATGCATGATATTATGGATAATTCTTTTAATGTTTTTAAATCGAAACTACGTCGTCGGTTACAGCTCAAACAACACTCTTAAACTTGGTATGTCTGATAAAATATTCTCTTTTTGCTCAGACACTTGTTTAATATATAATTATTACTATTATTATTATTTTCTTTTATATACTCATAGTGATTTTGTTTGTGAGTTGTTAATTTTCATTACAGGTTTGCAAGGAAGAACAGAAGGCCATAAACCTACTGATTGTAAACCTTTTAGCCATTATTAATATATTTAGGTTTATTCTTTGTTATTTGTAACTAAAGGGCTAATAAAGATTATTATTATTATTAAGTCAGTTGAAGATATACAGGGTGTCCCGTAAATGCCAATACAGCTTCAGGTAAACATCTTCTATGAGTGCTTATTGCAAATCTGCAAAAAGAAAATTTATTATCAGCTTAGTTTTTCTGTACAGGTGGTCAGAAGTAAACATCTTTAACACTAAATAAACAGAAACTAAAAAATTGAATCCAAATTTAAATTAAGTCATTACTAATTCAACAAATGAATCTGTTGAAACAACAATTACCCTGGATAAAGTACAGAACTGTTAGATTACTCTTTTTGAAGATGCAATAAAAATTGAATTTTTGCCAAAAAATAGATATGACAAACATACAAGTCTTGGGTGTACTGATAAATCCGACAAAATTAGTTGCTAACAATTCTTTTAAGTTTTGACAATTTTATGACCCATTATCACTGGAATAAAATTGATAAATCTTTGATTTCTTGCGATACGTTGGTTCTTGTATCGAATAATTTTGTATTTGCCTGGAACAGCGTTGCCAAGTTTAAATATTCTTTTTGGTTCGTGTGACAAATCTAAGTACGTTAGAACATTCGTGTTTTCAATTTTGGCATTTTAAGAGGTTGAGAAAGGCTGCTACCTAAAGCTCTATTGGCATTTACGGAATACCCTGTATACTTAAAATGATTCTTTAGTATTAATCGAAAAACTTCATTAAAAAGAACAAACCAAGAAACAAAACGGGAAATTATGCATTATAATTTATAAGAGAAAAGAAAAAGGTTGTATAGGCTGGTATAAAATGTAAGTAGCAATGTACATATTTATATAAAATACTATAAACTAACTTATGCAGGGTGTATACGACCATACTTCTATGGGTGATATAATGCTCAAAACTGAACGAACAATTGATATGCAACAAAGGTCCTACGCTCAACGTTTTTGAGAAAAATAATGTTAAAATTTTTGTATTTCAGTAAGAAATGGTTTTAGATAATCAATTTTGTTTTCATCTTGAATCCGTTTGATTTCGTTTTTCTAGTTCTATAAGACATTTAAAAGACGAAGCCTTCTGTGATTTTGCAGTTGACACAAACACTAATGGGATCAGAAGAGTTTTCTGCATACATCTCTTTGCTATAAACACATCTAGAGGATTTTACACACGATAGAAAAGTATCACCAGAACATTGACACCGATAGTAACACACTGATTCATCAGTCAACAAAATTTGGTTATCTTTAAGGCTTGATATGGATTAATTATTCTTGTCAAAAGACCGTCTTTTGTTTTCTTTACTAATTTTACAGTTCCAACTTCTTTTTTAATGACTATTTACGAAAAAAAAAAAGTTTAGTCGTTTAGAATTACTGAGCTTAGCTTAATGACAAAAAGACATCATTCTCGAAACTGTTCTCAAGACTGTTAGGTCGTTTTTTGTCAATCTTGAATAACGTCAAATGCCTTCGTACGAGCGGGTTCAGTACTTTTAGGATTAGAGAGACTACCACCATTGGCAACTGAAGGAAAATTAAGGTGAACCTTTGCAGAAACAGTATTTAAATGGACATTCATACTGTATCTAACGAGTATGCTATAAAATCGACTATGACAGAGTCGGTTTACCACGGCAGCGTGACTAAAATAGTAAAATACAAGAAGGTTGCACCTGATACCTCTAGACTACCGTTCAAGACCTATTAACGCAGGATCACTCGAATTGCAGATTTTTTATCCAGGTATATTGTTTTACTTCCGCTGGATTTTGTAAACGTTCCTGATCAAGTAGAGGCATTGAGCATAACCTAATCATGACACAGAACTGTAGATAGAAGAAGGAAGAAAAAAGAAATGTTATCGAAAAACAACGCAAGAAACAGCAGGAAGAAAAAAGGAAGAGTAAGGAAAGACCAGAAGTAGGAACAATGGCAATAATTATTATCATTAAGCCCGTTATACATACAGTAAGTAGACCACCCTTGTGGGGATGAATTGTTTCTTGAAACTTAATACTTCTACATTTAGGTTATAAATTAAAATATTTAAATATATAAATAAAAATTGCTTTGATTTTGTTATTTTTTGTGTTTACAATAATTGTAAATAATTTAGAATTATTATTTAAAAATAAAAAACCTAAACAATTTTAATTTAAATATTTTTTGTCTGACTTTGTCAATCATTTCTAACAGAACTATCAAGTACCAATAAGTATTTATTTGTTTATTGTTTATAGCAACTTAAGAGTTAATTCCATGACCTATTTGTTTTTTTTTTCATTTTCTTGCACGGTGTTAGATCATTTATTAAGACAAAGAGATATGAGTACATCGATAACCATTCTTTTTTGTTTACAAATACTTTTACTATACCATTTTTATAATGTAAAAAGAAGCAGTAATTATTTTAACCTATTTTGCAATTCCATAGATTTTCACTTTTTATCTGTTAAATATTTTTAATAGGATGTGCGGTTTAAAACAATAGAGTGTAATGATTTACAGGCCCGAAACTTCTTGCATGTGGTACCTTCATCGCTTTTTCAGTGTGTGAACTTGCAAACTAGCTTGTTTGTTCTACTACATTCCAGTTAATATGGAAGCAGTTAATGTCTTCACAAAAGATAGGCAATTCCTACAGAAAGTTGCTTTCCATGTATTATATAGGGGCAGGCGAGTTCTACCCCCGCCCTTAAACTCTTATGCTAAACCAAAATCTTCGCAATGGTGACGTAAATGAAAGAATTCTTTTTGTACTATTCATTATTGTTTTGTTGATTTAAAATGGAATGACCTTATAATATTATTTGTTTTATGAAAACGTTTAATCATTACGAATATTCTGAATTAAAGATTTTAACAGGTTTTCTATTAATTCAACATGACTAACTAAAAACCTTGCATTTTTCCTTAATTCTTCTTATCTGCGGCACTTTTATTTAATTTATCTAACCTTACTTAACAATGAAAAAAGGTGTCTGTATAATTATTGTTCTAATTTATTATTACGTCTCGCAAAACTAATTTCGACATGAAACATCCAATTACACCTTTGAGAATTAGGCTATTATGATTATAAAAAGACAAACGGTAAAGAGGATTTCGAAATCCTTTTTCTCATAATTACGACTGGAAACAATAGACTACTTACATGAAGTACTACGTACAGTAAACGCATTCATTGCAGATAAAGTTGAAACGTATATAAGCGTTAAAAGAAAATTCTACGTTGCAAAACTGTTTTAACTAACAAATGAAAAATTTAAAAGAAATAATAAATCTATTATACATGGTATCTCACAATTCTATTTTAGTGAGCATGCATTGTTTAACTGAATAAAGTATAATAAAGGAAAAATAGTAAGATGCAATTATTATCAAAGAATAATTAATCAGAGTGATCATGGCTTACTCCTATATTGTTTTAATCTGAAATAAAATTAATTACTAGTCCTTGTTTCTATCTTGATCATGCTTGCGTTAAACGAGGTATAGAGGCCCTGAAGAATACTTTTATATAAACTGTAATATATAATATAAAACAGGTTCCGTTAATCATGAATAATTCACAATAAAATTCGCATCACTAAAATAGACTGAATGACAATTAGTTTCGACATCCTTGATTTGTTAACTTTTTTTTATACCTGGAGAGGTTATTTTTAATTTACATTTTGCATATAATTATCATTGTGTTATAAAATAGCAGTTTTTGGTATGTGAATAACAAACATTAACCTAGGACGTTTTTTTTTCCACTAGGACTCTTATTTATTGTTCAGAACTTTTGGTAAAAACAAAATGCAAAACAGAATTCGTGAATCGTCTAAAAATGGAAATTTTAACAAATTTTTTACCAGGCTGAACTAGTTTACTGATATTTTGTATTTCAATCAATTTTGCTAGCCTTTAATTAACATTCATCAAAGTTGACATAATTATGCCAAAAAAGATCACGATAACTAATTTCTACAATTTTATAATTAAGGTTTATGTACTAAACAGTAAAATAGCAACTTCGCTTAGATACTGGATGATTTTATTAATCTGATTAAACTTTCTAGTTGTATTATTATGTAAGTTTAGTTAATTTGTGATTTCCCGCACCTACTAATTTAAAGTTGATCGTAACAAAAGGCCTAAACAAGAACCAACATAGATAATTTGGTTCCTCAGACACAGAACTTTCTAGGAACGCCAAGTCGATATAAATTGCACAGTACTACAATTAAACAATGCATGCTCGCTAAAATTTGGAAAAGTAAATAAAATCAGTGTTATTGCACGAGAATAAAAGATTATATTAAATTGTATATAAGAAATGTATCAAATACACATACAAAGTTAAATTCATATCGAGAGCAACTAAGACAGAAGCCAGAACTTTAATTTGCACACCCTAGAAGATGCGGCGAAATATCTAAAAAAAAAGAACACAATCTTCTTTAAAACCAGTAAGCAGAATTCAGTACAATTGACTGTTTATAGTCTTTTTCTGCAACATCTATATCAAGATTTTGTCAAGAAGACAGTTTCAGTTCTTCCTGGTTCGGTTTAGCTTTAGACATGTTCTCTTGCCTCCTAAACAATCCTAAGAAAGGCTATAGACTAAATAAACGGAAAAGCCCACCATCATTCACTATATGGATAACCTCAAGCTACGCGAAAATCCAACAGCAGCTGATGTTCTTAATCAAAGCAGTCAAAATAAGTAATAAAAATCAGATGAGATTAGGGCTGGTTAAATGTGGTCTTTTAGAAATTCTGCACAACAACAGCTACCACATATTCCTGAGTTATCCTCAGAAAACCACACTGATTTACAGAATGTAACGCTAATAAGATTCAGATGTTTGCATTCAGATTCTTTCACCAAACGTGTTCACCTAGTTCAAAAGGTGGATGAAAGTTATTAATACACGACCTATCATAACCCTCTTAAGTTTCAACAATCTCAACTTCCCAATTGTTTACTATAAGTGAAAGTATCCAAGCAAAATTCTAGGTGGAAGATATCCCAGTCAACTGCAAGAAGATAAAAGAGATAAAAACAACTCCATCTTGAAACAGAAGGTTTCATACAAGCGGCACAAGATAAAGTTAAAAACCGCACAACTCCAAGTAAATATCTTGAAGGGTAACATCTGAAAGATGCAGGAAGCGCTACGCTCTTAAAAAGATAGTTGTCCTCAGTTAATCAATTTTGATTACTGGCATAGACATAATAAAGAGTCTAACATAATTCATGAATACATATTGAGAAATAAATTATTTACTGAATAATTTTACACCATACTATAAGTAGTTACCTACAACAGTCTTAGAGTAATACATCCTCTACTGTACTAACGTATAGACCAGTACAACACAGTTGGCTAGATGTAATACTTATCAATAAGACAACAAAAACTGCATCTCTTTTAGATATTGTTACACAGCATTGTTGAAGCTAAACAATAAAGAATTAGCAAGTATGAAACTCTGGCTAAAGAAATTGTAATGTCTGAAAACTAAAGTGTTTATATTTATTCAATAGCCTTTCCGCCAACAAAGGTGTCATTAAAAAGCCTATACAAACCTTTTTCATCATTTTCAATCAGCCGTTCTGAAAATCTTTTGGCTTTTTATAGAAATTGGCCATACTATCACTTGGCATAGTTTGCAGTCTTCTTTGTTGTGTCAGACTAAACTGCGCTTTCCAAAAAATGAAAACTCAGCACACAATAATTGAAAGAAGTTTTGGGAAAAATTGGAAACAACACTTATAATGTGCTGAATTTTGACTTTAGTAATTTACATCCTAAATAATAAGCAGGCCCGTACCGATGCAGCAATGGGCCTATGTGCAAGACTTTTCCCAGGCCCTTTCAGTCGTGCAACTCTAACTTTAATCATTTTATAGCTGGAATCTCTCATATTTCACTTTCATATTTATCTTTAAACAGAAGAAACTATCAATTTTTGTTTCTTTTTGTTCCAATTTTGTTTTCCGTTTTAGCATGAGCTATCCATTCCACTCAATCTGCGGTAATGCAAACATGCGTCGTCAGCCTTTTGCGTAGATACCGTGGACGTTGACTGCGCATGGCATGAGCCTCGATGGGCAGCAGGTCTATGACAGAGTCATTAAAAAATTCAATTTAATTATTGTATCGTTACCGAACATTTGTGTATAACAAAAGAAAAAAAACTTGACTTCGGAAGCCTCTCTATTAGTCAGATGTATTATGATACCAAAGCGCAAGAATTTCAAAATCGTTAGGTCATTTATCAATAACAAGGAATCTACCGCAAACATTCAAATATGTTTACTTAAGAAGATCTTTAGCGTACAAGCTTTTGAGATCCACGGGACCGTGTTAAGCAGAACCCACAGAATGCCTATGACTACGGGTCTGCCAATAGATATACCTGGAACTTTTAGGCAAATGCCTTTTTTATAGTCCCCAGGTAGCTAAGTACTTATACACACTTTTTCGTATATAGAGTGATCATTTGAAGACTTCCCATCTTAAATAACTCCTTAATTAGTAAAATTATCAAAAATCGCTGAAACGCGTCGATTTTGTTTTGGAGGGGAACATTTAATAACCTACTCTAATCAGTTGGAAAACTTTTACCCTTCTCCAAACCACCCCCACTCCACCACTTTAAATGGCACTTTTCCATGTGTAATATATTATTTTAAAGGGTATAAGATTCTCAATCTTTCACATCAAAGAAAATTAAAATCGACTCAGCCGTTCGTGAGTTAGAACCAGGAATGTATTTAACTCGATCAATACGTTTCTGTCTCTAGTTCACGAACGGCGAGGCTGATTTTTTCATAAGTTTTAGTACTTATTTTTGAATATCCTGCGCTTTATTTTTACATTTCTGGTGTTTATGTGGCTTAGTTTCTCCCATTTCCCACATCTGAATTAAAATAAAAATTTCTCTATTGTTTTAGTGCTCACAAATCCAAGCTTACAAAATTTTCTTTCAGACTGACTAAACACCCTTGTAATACAAAATCACGTGTGACACATATGCCTTAAACGTTTACTCGTCAGTTTAACGTACGAATATATTGAAAAAAATAGGCCAATGTATGCCATACTGCGGGTAAAAGCGTCGAACAAATGCTTTGCCTACTTTGGATTTTTTTTTCTGTCTAAAGTGCCTGTATTGTGTTCTAAGTTACTTCTTTTAAGAAGCTTATTTGCCTACTACTTTTGCTGTTTTCTGTGCATAAAAGTCCCAATTGCAATAATTAAACAAGGTCTGTAACTTGCAATTGGTAAATCATGGTATGCTATGGAAAATAGGTCATTATTTACATTGCTAATATACAATGAGGTCCAAATGTAACGGATAAATTAATTGTCTGCATTAATAAGCGTGTAAACAAAAAATCCTGAAACATGTCAATTTTTAAATTTAAATTGACATTTTCTAACCCTAGAAAATTACCCCCCACTTCAACCCTCTTCCAAGAGGCAGCAACAAACCATTTTACTGAAATTGCATGAGGGGTCATGTGTACCTCGTTTGAAAGAGCATTTAATTGTCTATTTAGCAATGTAAGTTTTTTTAGTTTTCGTTCATTCATTTACAAGAAAATCTAATTTAAAATTTTAGAATGTGTTCACTAAGAATGTACTTGAAACGTAACAAAATACACTTTTGATTTCAGATAACCCCAAAAAAGTAATCAAGTGATGTCATATCAGGACAACGGGCTGGCCATTTTATTGTACCACTTCTACCAATCCATCTGTTTGAAAACACTTCATTGAGATGTGCTACAGTGCATTTAATTGTAACTGCTTATTAGAGTATTAAAAATCGAATATTCTTGTAAATGAATGAACGAAATCTAAAAAAACTTACATTATAAATAGGCAATTAAATGCCCTTTTAAGCGAGGTATCACATAATCACATAAAATGGGGTGTTGCTGCCTCTTAGAAGGGGGTTGAAGTGGGGAGTAATTTTTTAGTCAGAAAATGTCATTGTGTTTCAGGATTTTTCGTTTGCACGCTTATTAACGCAGTAAATTAATTTATCCGTTACATTTGGACCTCATTGTCTGTACTTATCAATTCGAAAATGAAGGAAATTAAACTATAGTTGTCGAATGTATTATTATATAACATAGAAAATTGATGAAATATGGTAGTTTTTGTCAAGGAGTTTTTGTCGACCGACACAAAAATGACTACCAATGCGAAGCAATCTTGCATGAAAGGTTGTCTAACAACGTCTTGTAAAACCTATTTAGTTTAAGTGGTTTAAGCAAGAAGAAATCGTTAGTTTTTATCATATTGATCAAATTAAATTGTTATTTTGGAAGAGTGATTTTTAGCCACGAGCCTATAATTTAAAAAACAGACTCAAAATAATTCATTTTAAAAAGTAGAAAAGAGCTTACATAGGTCATACGAATATTTATATTACCTACTGATGATAAACCAATTACCATTCTTTACATTTTTTTTATTAATATAGACTATAAGAATTTTATCGACAAAGTTTATGTAAGTACTAAGTGTATTAAACAATAACGTTTGATAAATAAGTGTAACGTAATTAGACATTTAGAATGTTAATAGTTTTCCTTTATTCTAATGAAATATGTTGAGCTGGCTAGTCCTGTTAGTAACTGCATTGCTGGTTAGTTTTGCTGAAATGTCATCAACAATAAATCTAGTAATAAAGTTTTTAACACCCATTATTTCTAGTTTTATGCTCCTTCGTCTTCTTCTATTGTGGAAGATTATGAAACAGCTAAGAAAACATGTGCCAATAAACCTAATGAACAAAGTTGCATATGGACAACCGTGGGACTTCAAGAGAAAAATGGGGCAATTAACTACATCAACTTAACCAAGTATTATGCTAAAAAGTACGACCTTTCTGAAAATGTTACAAAAGCAATACTAAAATTCTGTCAAAGCATACAAGGTTTTCCAGCTGAAATAATGGTTGGTAAAGTTGATCGTTGTTTTGGTGTTGAGAAGTATAGATATTCTGTTGAACATCCTGGAGCATAGAATGTATTCTTCTAATATACTATAATAAAAAAACTTTAAATAGTGTTAAAATTCTTTTAATCGTATTAAATTGTAGTAGAATACATTAATTGTAATAAAGTTTGTTTACTAAGCACTTGTTTTACAGTCTTCAATATCAG